>JAEBDU010006915.1:0-32028 GCA_016802625.1 Heliconius numata | reverse complement strand
CGTTGGGTGGTTTAGAAGAAGAAGAGTTAGAAAGTTCAGACAGACACAAAAAGCGACTTTGTTTTATAAGATATAGGATATATATACAATATAGTTCGTAAATACTTATATGTTTAAATGGTAAGCCCAGAAGTGTCACGATTTTATAATAAAATTGGCGATGCAATGTCCGTTGCGACTGAAGTAAGGGAGATTGTAAAATATTTTAATTAATTGTTAGCGGACTGAACTTGGGGAGCCTTGTAACTTGTTTCAATATAAAGAATTCAAAACCATTGTTGTTTTTATTCTATCTCTTGTATATTTATTGAATTAAATTGGTTTATAATTTATATTACAGCTCGACAGGTTTAAGCTGAGCTTGCCTTTTATATAAATATCGCTAAACGTAAAACCTAAAATCTATTATTAAAGATCAATAAAAAAAACTGACCAAAAAAAAGGTTATTGTATATAATCATAATTTTCACTCTCGTCTGATGTATCGTTTGTGATGAATCGTTATCGTTCCTTTTATTTATATCAACAAGAACAGCTCTGTGTTCACGAATTTTTCATTTTTTACTCTTGGTCACATATATGTTTCCATTTTTGTAGAGATATACTCACAAAATCGAACATTAAGTATGAAATATGTGACGCTGCTAACAGTACAAGAGGGCGTACGATTGTCAAAGCAGTATAAACCGCTTTACACACATCTACTCTATATTATATGAACATTTACAGAAATGCAATGTTCATCTTAGATCTCGCGAGATGTAAGTAATTGGAATATTCGAATTAATAATTATTTACAAATTATGAATTATACTTAGATGTACCTATTTATAGATATGCAATAATATATTACATACTTATAGAGAACATTAATTGATCATAAAGTTAAGAAATATTTATCCTTTACTTATCTATTCTGGTTTCCTTCTGTAGTTAGTCGTACAATATGGTCTTACAAAATAAGAAGCCCAGCCTCAAATCCCTTTGCTTTAATAAAAACAAATTCGGTATTTAAAATATAAAATTATAACAATATAAATGTACAAATAACTATAAAAATCAATATATATCAATATATATATACTTCAATCATGTATCTTTTTTTAAGACACCACAACAACTCACACATTCAATATTGACACTAAAACTCTTGTCCAATTTAAATGGCCAGTGATTTTTCGGGGCATATTCGTTTCTAAATATTGCTTCATCTATGAGAGCCCAAATCCATAGATGGGTTCTGGCGCGCAAGAATTTAGAAGAAGATTCTATAACAGCATTAATCGCTCTTCTACACACTGCGTCTCGTTTTGAGGTCGTGTTGAATGATAGATTTTTGATATTACACCTGAATACCTATAAAATTGTGGGTAAATTAGAAAACCTTTTGATTGTGGTAATTTGTTTTTTTTTTAATCAATTAAGTTAGTCTTTTTACCTGTCAATAAAAAAACAAGATATTTTGAAATGAACCATTTATATGACTGGTTAGACTATATAATATGCTTCATCATCATCATCAGCCTGTCCTATAATATGCTTAATCGGCAGTAAATATATTAAATTTAAAAACAATGCGATAATTACCTCATGTCCACACATTTCGATCACGCAGTAATTTATAAACTCTACTGGAACGAGGTCCACGCGAAATCCCAACGTTTGGAGATGTTCTAGAGCAAAATAATAATATATGACTTCACGTCTGTCCTGCCTAATTATAATTTTCTATTAGTGATAATAAAACTGCAATGTTTTATTTCCAAGATTATACTTATAATAGATATACCTACTTATAATAGATATACCTAGTCTTTTTTATTTCGCCCAATGACATTGTTTTCATCATCTTTATGTGAAATTTAGAATTATAGTCCGTGCTGTGCGAGATACGGAGTGAAGCTGATTTAGTTAAAAGTTACTTGAAAGAAAGTAATGTACAAATATGTTTTTACCTTTAACTCCCCGTAATTTTTGGGGTCTATGCGAAAAAGTGTAAAACGATTCATTTGGTCCATAATAAATCCTCACATATCGTACTGCCATTTTTTAAAATAATAAATAGAAGCATACGTAAAATGCCATGTTGTAGTACTTATATAAATTTAGGATGACAATGTTTCTTGTATAAAAATCTCGGCGTAGTATGATATTTTCATTTAATATGCGGCAATTTTCAAAGTTATAACGTATAAGGGATTTTAAAGTCTATAAAAGAAAATGCCTTTGATTTGGAGTCAGTAGTGTGTGAGTGTCTAATATTCGACATTGTACAAAAACAGTATAGACATTTGTTGATGGTTGAAATGTCATGTAAGCTGCATACGTTTAAACCGTAAAAAAATAAGGATGTCGAATGAAGGTTTCACATTTTCTCTTTCGTTTAGAAGTGCGCTTTCGTGTTTTAAGATGGCTTTCGTTTTTGTTAGAGGTGTTTACGTTTTTAGGGTTTAAGACCCGAACCTTTTAAGGAAAAAAGGAACACTTATAGAATCACTTGGTGGCCGTCCGTCTGTCTGTCTGACTGTGAAGAGCCTTTATCTCAGGAACCCTTGGAAATATCAAGTTAAAATTTAAACCACATACTCAGTTCTACGGCCCCGTGATTTCTTGAAAAAATCCTATTTCTATTCTAAAAATCAATCAAATCCTATTCCACATATAGCCGATTTAAAAATATATATATAGCCGTTTATATAGAAAAAAACGCATATTTCGACACTATAAAGTGAATCAAAATTAATAAGGTACTTCTGGTTAACCTAGAATTATAAAATTTGGCATCTAGTAGTTGGTCTACAGGTAGTACCTACTAGTTTAGGAAATCTGAAAACTATACATTTGCTCGGGTCACTGGTCACGTTATGTATACTTAATGCAACAGTGCGTTTAAAAGTTAAAAGAACTATTAAAATGAGTAATATTTTTTTTTTTACCTTTTTGTATTTTTTTCATATACTTATTTTTCATATTATGCTTGTTCAAAATAGATATAAACCTTATCTCACTTTGAGGCAATTTTAGACAGACTTATGATATCGCTTAGCTTATGAAATCGAAAAAAAAATTAAATGTAAGGAATGCTTATAATGTATTATATATTTTATTATATTTAATAAAAAAAAATAGATTATTGGTAAATGAGGAACGGAGTGTCTTAATACTATGTTCCCTCTACCTACTCTACTGTGTGTGGGATACTTAGGTATAAGATAATATATGATTATTTACGTTCTAATTAACAAGTGCTCTGGTATTAAATGATATATTCGTATTTATACATAACCAAAAGATTATTTTTTATCAGACAAAGTAACAAAATTTTAGGTACATTTATGATGTTATCTGTTAAAATTTTAATGCAATAATTAATTAAGGATTTTTTCATTTGCATATAAAATTAAGATATTCAAATATAGATACCTACATGAAATCATTATAAAAAAAATCATGTTACAAGTGTATATTTCAATTATATATTCTACTAGCGGCCCGATCGCGGTTTCACCCACGTGAACTATGTTATTATTAATTTCTGTCTCCATGACTACGTCCTAGTGACGTCTGTGCAAAATTTGAGACTCCTAGCATTTGTAGTAACGAAGTTTCATACAAACTTTCGACCCCAAAAACAACCCCTTAGAAATCGAATATTGCAAATTTCCGTCTTAGCGAGCACCTACGTCCTATAAGTAACTTCTATGTAAAATTTGAGATTCCTAGCACATGTAGTTTCTGAGATTTCGTGATGAGTGAGTGCCCTTTCGATTTTTATATATATATAGATAAGGTAATATACAAAATAAAATATAACACTACTATAGAGTTCGGGGAAAGGTTCACTCTGCCTATCCTGCTATATATACGAGATACAGTGTAAAACCTTTTTTATTTTCAAAAAGCAACCTGCAGTATGATAGACGAGACGTCAGGCCATGAAGTTAGGCTTTCTGAAGTTTTGCTCTTACTATAAATAGCTAGATCATCTTGACGCAGTGGGCTAGCATATGAATGCAAACACGATGGTTGTAGGTTTCCCTGCACTCGCGTAAATAATTATTTTCATTTCCCCTGTGGCGCGTTGGGTTCCGCCACATAACGCGCAAGTCGCAACTTCTCAAATGTTGTAAAATACGCACGAGTATGTTTACTGAATTCTTTTATTTTTTTTTATTTTGTTTTTTAAAAACGCTTTGATTGTGTCTATATAACTGCATCGTAATTCCAAAAAAAATCCTATTGCGAGACCACGGCATCAAGCCGATTATATCTCAATTATATGGATCTGGAAACATCTTTCACAAGTGAAAGAGGTAAACAACCGATAGTAAGCCGCCAATATTTAGATAAGTATATCATAAGTATAGTCATTGGAGTTATCAAAATACAAAACATTTAACGACCAAATCATCTGCCGTTCTAATTTCCTTATACAAACAATCTTCATATCGTAGCATAAGCCAATTTTAAATAATAACTCAAGAAAATATTTTTTAAGACTAATTGAATTTACGAAAGCTAATTTTATTATTAATAGATATTACCACGAATAATATAGTTAACAAATCGCAGTTCGGTTTAAAGCGCAGAAAAATCTATGTGTGATATATGTATGTATAGAACTACTTCTGTACAAACATACATCTATGCAAAAAATACATATAAATATAAAAAATACATATATAAATACTGATATTAATATATTTAGGTTAGTTAGGTTTAGTTCGAGGTATTTCAGATCATCAACATTTGATAGTTTCCCTTTATTTGGACATTAAAGACTACCTGTACCTGTAACCTGTACCAAATTTCAGCCCTCTAGGTCTATGGAAAGTACTAGTTCTATTTTGAGGATCAGTGTGTCAGTGCGTGGGTGAATCAGTGTCGAAATAGTGAAAATTTACTTTCGGAAACTTATGGTGTGTGCTTATAGTTTATTAGAAAATATTAATTTAAAAACTCTTCATTATTCAGAGGTTCTCAAATAGGGGCACGAAAATACGTCAAAATGGTTCCAGAAAAGGATATACTTATACTATGGTACGTTATGATACTTGTATTAAATTGCTCAGATTGTACTTTAAATATAATACGATACAACAAAAATAAAACAACATTCCACGGAGTGTGTTTAATCAAATCTTAATTTAATATTTGTAAGAATATGAGTATTAAGTATCCTATCCTATATCTTATAAAACAAAGTCGCTTTTCGTGTCTGTCTGAACTTTCTAACTCTTCTTCTCCTAAACCACCCAACGGATTTTTATGTGATTTTCACCATTAGGTCGAGTATTTCTCAGGGAAGGTTTATATATAGTTTATTATTTGTACATTCTTATGTAAATTATCATAAATACGATAAATGTGTCTAAAGTCCTACCCGTTGAGACACTTTCGCGCATGCGCTGCTTTAATGGTACGTACTACATGAAAATAATGTACTGGAGTATTGTTCCTCTTAATAAGATCTACAAAAAAGTCCGCGAGAGCATATTTTTATCTTTTAAGGATAACGTGTAGTGATCATATTTCTGTCTAAAAATAGTAATTTCAATTTATTTTTTATTGTGAGGGATATTTTTCCATAATGGTATTAATCCTTATCCTTTAAAATACTTTATTAATTTTCTACGTTAAACGAAGATAAAATTTGCTTTTTACATTATTTCGAAATTGCGAATAGTTTTAGAGAAAAACGCATTTAATTGTTGACACATCACGCCGTTGACACATCAGCTGTATGTTACTCAAGTTTCACTTATCCCTTACTCTCAGCATATAAATAAGTATATTAGTTACGTTGGCCATTTAATGTAGATCAAAACTGTCTTTTACTGTTTTTTAATTTTAATAAGTACTTTAGAAGTTGTTACAATATCAAAACATCCTTGCTGAGAAACGCGCCCCGCGACGTTTTGCTTATACAAGCGCGTCATGAGCAGTCATCGGTGGTTCAGTGGTAGAATGCTCGCTTGCCACGCGGGCGGCCCGGGTTCGATTCCCGGCCAATGAATTCTATTTAATTTTTCTCACAGGCAGCCACGTAGTGCTTGCTTTTCATCAGGGACAGAATACCCTCTTCAGCATTAACCACAAGCTCGAAAAAAAAAAAACCGCCCGCTATAGAGGCATTGCAACAAAGATTTAGATGCGTTTGCACGTATTGGATAATTGGAGTTGAATGTATTATTTCAGCGCGATATATTTGGTTTCATATTTTTTGTAGTAGTTATTAGTAGGTAGGTTTTTGCTTATAATTATTTCCGTTTAAAAATAGTCATTTAACTATCTAAAAATAATCATTTAAATATATTTTAATAAGTACTTGAAAAGATTAGTAGCACAGATTTAAAATTACGGTTCCTACTAAAAAATCCTTGCCGAGTAAAACTATTGGAAAATACTTATTAAAACTAAAAAAATGCGGGTTGCATTAGAGTTTAATTAATTTTCACATTATCTTAAGTGCTTTGCAAACATACATTATATGAATAATCCAGTAGTAAAAGCGGGCGAAGCCGCAAGGGGGTCGCTAGTATCTTATAAAACAAAGTCGCTTTTCGTGTCTGTCTGAACTTTCTAACTCTTCTTCTTCTAAACCACCCAACGGATTTGGATGCGGTTTTCACCACTAGGTCGAGTATTTCTCAGGGAAGGTTTATATATAGTTTATTATTTGTACATTCTTATGTAAATTAACATAAATACGATAAATGTGTATAAAGTCCTACCCGTTGAGACACTTTCGCGCATGCGCTGCCTTAATGGTAAGTACTACATGAAAATAATGTACTGGATTATTGTTCCTCTTAATAAGATCTACAAAAAAGTCCGCGATGGCATATTCATATCTTTTGAGAATAACGTGTAGTGATCATATTTCTGTCTAAAAATTGTAATTTCAATATATTTTTTATTGTGAGGGATATTTTTCCATAATGGTATTAATCCTTATCCTTTAAAATACTTTATAAATTTTCTACGTTAAATGAAGATAAAATTTGCTTCTTACAATATTTCGAAATTGCGAATAGTTTTACAGAAAAACGCATTTAATTGTGGACACATCCCGCCGTTGACACATCAGCTGTATCCAGTCCTGTTTTACTTATGCCTTACTCTCAGCATATAAATAAGTATATTAGTTATGTTGGCCATTTAATGTAGATCAAAACTGTCTTTCACTGTTTTTCATTTTAATAAGTACTTTAGAAGTTGTTACAATATCAAAAAATCCTTGCTGCGAAACGGCTCGCCACTCACCATGCGTCCGCCGCGCCCGCCTGCCTTCCACGCATCGGTGGTTCAGTGGTAGAATGCTCGCCTGCCACGTGGGCGGCCCGGGTTCGATTCCCGGCCGATGCATTCTATTTAATTTTCCTCACAGGCAGCCACGTAGTGCTTGCTTTTGATCAGGGACAGAATACCCTCTTCAGCATTAACCACAAGCTCGAAAAATAAACCCGCCTGCCTCTATAGCAACGAAGATTTAGATGCGTTTGCACGTATTGGATAATTGGAGTTGAATGTATTATTTCAGCGCGATATATTTGGTTTCATATTTTTTGTAGTAGTTATTAGTAGGTAAGTTTTTGTTGATAATTTCTTCCGTTTAAAAATAGTCATTTAAATATATTTTAATAAGTACTTGAAAAGATTAGTAGCACAGATTTAAAACTACGGTACCTACTAAAAAATCCTTGCTGTGTAAAACAATTAGAAAATCCTTATTGAAACTACGAAAATGCGGGTTGCATTAGGGTTTAATTAATTTTCACATTATCTTAAGTGCTTTGCAAACATACATTATATAAATAATCCAGTAGTTAAAGCGGGCGAAGCCGCAACAGGGTCGCTAGTATTAGATAAGATCGAATGTGTTACAAAAGCAATTAACATTACGTTTTTTTCTACTTAATTATTCGTTCATTGTCAATTAAAATTACATTTTATGTTTTTTTTATACCTAACTCTACGCTAATTAAATTAGAGTAAATAGAGTTTCTAAGACGTATAAAATATCTCGAGTATTCTATAATCTACATATTATAATTTATAAAGTATAGCAATTTATATTGTTTCATTTGTTCCTCAGTTTCAACTTCAAAGGAACTCCATGAATAACCCCCTGTGTAATGTTTAACCTTGGATTGACTTGCAATTTCCTGATGGTTCTGCTAGATGGTTCTACTGAAAACTTATGCAACAGTGCGGCCAGTCCTGCCAAAGATTGCATGTGACCCAATCTAGCTCCTGAAATAATAGTTAATAATTTAGAATGTTTAAAAGTTACATTGAAAGTTGTTACTGGACTTTTTTTATGATTATGAAAAAAGTAAGCAGCTTCTTAAATATATACATACCTATGCATCCTCTGGGGCCTTCGCCGAAAGGCAAATAAACGTATTTGTGTCTTTTCTTCTCTTCTTCTGCGTTAAATCTGTCTGGTAAAAATTTATCGGGATTTTTAAAGTACTTTGGATCATTTTGAATTGCTTCGACCGGAATAATAATTTTAACTCCAGGATCAATAGTTACACCAATCTCAGGAATTGTATATTTTCGTGCGCAAACTCTATGTAAAGTTCCTAGGGCCGGAAAAATTCTCAAAGACTCCTTGAACGCCATATCGAGTAGAGTAAATTCTGAGACAGCGTCATAACATAATTTATTATCGTATTTAGCTAGAACCTGGTCGATTTCATTTTGTACTTTTTCTTGTATATCTGGGTTGAAAGCTAGTTCATGTAAAGTGTAGCTGGTGGATGAAGACGAAGTTTCAAATCCTGCAGCGAAGAATATGAAGACTTGTGCTATCATACAAATTAAGTCCATGTCCATTTCAACCATTTTTGGTGACCCATCTGGTTGTCTTTCCTCAATAGACTCTCCTACTATTTTACCTTTAGAAGTCAGATCTAACAGTAAGTCCACAAAGTCATTTCTTCCAGTAGGCTTATAATTTCTCTGTTCGAATACTTTCTTTATCAATTCAACAAATGTTTTTTCAAGATTTGGATCAAAAAGATTAAGACTACTTCTGAGCTCTGGGAATATTTCCCATAACCCATGTAAAAGAACTTCTTTGTTCGAACGAGAAAAAATTTCTTTACCTATTTCACGAAAAATTGAATTTTCATTGTTGATTGTATCCATTTCTATGCCTAGGCCACATGCACCGATGAAATCTGTGGTGAACCTGGCCATAAGTTCACGGACGTCACATTCTCCACCTTTAGCAATAATATCTTCGCCAAGACCATATAGCTTTTCCGTACATTTAATTATAAGGGGAAACATACTCTTAAGTTTAGCAGTTGTGAATGCTGGAGTTAATCTTTGACGTATAAGCTTCCAAGCATCACCGTCAGCATTAAAAATATTTTTTAATAATGGTTCCTTTTTCATATCTCTTCCCAGGCCCCGCATATGAAAATCAGCAAAATTTACATTTAAAATATTTCTTACTATCTCAGGATCTCTAATTATCAATTCGGGTGTCACTCCACTGAAATAGCCCACGACTTTTTCTTCAGGATACTTATAATACAGTTCGGAAACTACAGTAGTTATACTTTTTATAGCAAATGCCTTTTTTAAGTGATTGCCAAATATAGGCAACGTCGGGTCACATTTTATATTTCTTTTGGCCCAGTAATTGTGATTTCGAGTTGTATAAAAATATAACACTATAACGAAAACGATAATTATTACAATCATCCTGTCGCTTTAACATTCAAACAATAACTAATATTTGCTACGTACGGCTCTTTGTACTTTGTACCCTTATCTGCAACAGCCGTACTTAATACACATATATATCGTAACTGTTATAATTTATACGAAATCAGTTTTGTAGATCTCTACATAAATAATATTTAATAATTAAATTTATAATGATGTAATGTGGTGTAGCTTTACGCTGTACATAGCAGGGTAAGCAGAGGGAACCTTGAAACCTAGTATTAAGACACTCCGTCCCCATGAAGACATTTTTGTTCACCACTTTCTACCAAATTCTGGAGACATTGCGTGTTGAGTAGCGGAACTCATCGCCGCGGTTTGCCTCGTTACCAGAACGAGAAAAATGAAATTTGAATTTGTATATTTAAAATTTTCTCTAGTTTAAAATTATTGTATCATATATAATTTAATTAGAGGTAATTATAATAGTAGTATTTTTAGCCGACTTGCAAAAAAACAGGAGGTTCTCAATTCGTCGGAGTCTTTATTAAAACTTAAACTTTATTAATCTTAACTTATGGAAAATTCATTAAGAAAAAAAAATATTGCTTACACATTTACATTTTTAGTTTTACATTTTTAAGTTATAGTACTTGTAAATTACACATTTTTTTACTAAAACCTTGCAATCAATGCATCAGAGTGATCCATTTACCAGATCGTAAAAAGTTTGACACGCATTTGAAATGAACAGAAGTAAACAACTGAAGCAAAGATTTTAATATTATAGATCAATTGTATAAGAAACCAAATATTATTTTTAATTCAGAAATAATTGGCGATCGACAAAAGAAATTACATAAAAATAAACATGTTCTGTTTTCATAGCTGAGCTAGCCAATCAATATTTTTATTTGGTTGGAAGGAAAAAAGAATGGAAGGGTAAGTTTTTGACTAACAAACAGTTTTGAAGTGAAATGGAGACTTAAAAAAGACCATGCTCTTATTAAATTTATGTTGAGTTTATTAAGAATGAAATTAAGGTATTATTTAATGATAAAACATGAATTGTTACCTTATACCGTCTTATCGATAACAATTTTTGCTGATAAGGATAGAGAGCACGTAGAGCATTGTAAAAAAAATATGAGATATAGTTTGAATGTTGACGGGACAAGATGATTGTAATTATCATTGCCATTTTACTGGCAGTGTTTTATTTTTATACAACTCGAAATCACAATTACTGGGCTAAAAGAAATATAAAATGTGACCCGACGTTACCTATATTTGGCAATCACTTAAAAAAGGCATTTGCTATAAAAAGTATAACTACCGTAGCTTCCGAACTGTATTACAAATACCCTGAAGAAAAAGTCGTGGGCTATTTCAGTGGAGTGACACCCGAATTGATAATTAGAGATCCTGAGATAGTAAGATACATTTTAAATGTAAATTTTGCCGATTTTCATATGCGGGGCTTAGCAAGAGATACGAAAAAGGAACCAATGCTAAAAAATATTTTCAATGCTGACGGTGATACATGGAAACTTATACGTCAAAGATTAACTCCAGCGTTTACAACAGCAAAACTAAAGAGCATGTTTCCCCTTATAATTAAATGTGCGGAAAAGCTATATGGTCTTGGCGAAGATATTATCGCTGGTGGAGGGGAATGTGACGTCCGTGAACTTATGGCCAGATTTACTACAGAATTCATCGGTGCATGTGGCCTTGGCATTGAAATGAATACAATTAACAACGAAAATTCAATTTTCCGTGAAATAGGTAAAGGAATTTTTTCTCGTTCGAACAAAGAAATTCTTTTACGTGGATTATATGAAATATTCCCAGAGCTCAGAAGTAGTCTTAATATTTTTGATCCAAACCTTGAAAAAATATTCGTTGAAATGATAACAAAAGTTTTCGAACAGAGAAATTATAAGCCTACTGGGAGAAATGACTTTGTAGACTTACTGTTAGATCTGGCTTCTAAAGGTAAAATAATAGGAGAGTCTATTGAGGATAGGCAACCAGATGGGTCACCAAAAATGGTCGAAATGGATATGGACTTAATGTGTATGATAGCACAAGTATTCGTATTCTTTGGTGCAGGATTCGAAACTTCTTCTTCATCTACCAGCTATACTTTACATGAACTAGCTTTTAATCCAGACGTCCAAGAAAGGGTACAAAATGAAATTGACCACGTTCTAGCTAAATACGATAATAAACTATGTTACGACGCTGTCTCAGAAATGACTCTGCTAGATATGGCGTTCAAAGAGTCTTTGAGAATATTTCCTGTTGCAGGAACTTTACATAGAGTTTGTGCAAGAAAATGTACAATTCCACAGATTGGAGTAACTATTGATCCTGGAGTTAAAATCATTATTCCGGTTCAAGCAATTCAAAATGATCCAAAGTACTTTAAAAATCCCGATAAATTTTTACCAGAAAGATTTAACGCAGAAGAAGAATTAACTAGACACAAATTCGTATATTTGCCTTTCGGAGAAGGACCTAGAGGATGTATAGGTATGTATTCATTAAATAGCCACCTTTTTATTGCTCAACATTAATAAAATGTTGTATAATCTAGGGAAACTAACTAACTAGTTATGATCGTAATTCTTATAATGTTTTTGAATATTTTTGTGAAAAAATATGACCCTTATATATTTATATTAAAATATAGCACTGCTATCTAAGATTGATCCAGTAATTTGTGGGTTATAAATACATGTATGATTCTTAGAGTTCTATGCAATATGGTGACATTTTTTTAAATTTATGCTTCCACCACCCACGACATATTAAAAAAGAATAAATATACCAATTTCAATTATCAAAACAAATTACAATTGCGTAAGCTTACTCAATGATTAAATAACTGGCTTTGATAAGGATTCTTTCTTGATAGGTGATATGATAACTTTTTTGAGGCCAGTCGTGGTGCAGGGGTACAGTTTGACTGTAAACCGACTAGTTGTGGGTTCGATCCCCACTCGAGTAAATGAAATATTTATTCAAAATTTATATTACCGAGGCAAAGGGCGGCGTTCAATTCCGCCAGTCAACACGCAATGCCTCCATAATTCGGCGGAAAGTGGGAAAAGGAGTTTCATAACACAGGTTCCCTTTGCGTACCCTACCCTACCGTGTGCGGGATACAGCGTGAAGCTGATTTGATTTTATATTTTTTTTGTGAATTATTGTAATAGAATACTAATTTAAACAAAATTCCCTTTATTTTAACATAACTGTATGTATGTAACATAATTGTATTATATTTTAACATAAGTGTATTGTATAGTTTTATTTCTTTATTTCATATCGTGATTTGGATCTTGTCACAATTTTCAATCTAAACATTAATAATAATAATTTCAGGAGCTCGATTGGGTCACATGCAATCTCTGGCAGGGCTGGCCGCCCTGCTGCATAAATTTTCAGTTGAACCATCGAGCAAAACTAGTAGAAAATTGCAAGTCAATCCAAGGTTAAACATTACACAGGGTGTTATTGGTGGAGTCCCCCTTAAATTAAAACTGAGAAGAAATAAATAAAATAACATATAGATTAAAATCGTTTAATTTTTGGATAACTTAGGTTTATTTACATGTACAAAGCTGTTTGTAACTCGGCACCTATATACAAAGATATCCCAGTTTTTTGTTCGTCTCGACTCGGGACCTATCTCATTGGCTACCTTGACAGGGAATCCAGGGATACAAAGTGAAGCTAAAAAATTAATAAATACAAAAATAAAAATGGTAGTTTTGTATTCTCTGATAAAATTATAACCCATTTAATCATATAACTCAAAGGTTTTTTTATCCCATCTTTATATTGTAGTTTTCTGTTTAATTTTGTCACAAGCCATTATTTTTCCATTAGATTTTTCTCAAAATTTTATACCAAAAATTTTTGACTACAAACTCATTTACCTCCATTTTAAAGAAATTCACTCAAGACTTACATATTACAAGTATGTGTAGTAATATCTAATAATTTTGGTCCTTTACTTTGTATTTTACATATATAATACAGTAAAAAAGTATACAAAATCCTTTGATGTCGAATTGGTATTAGAATACTTTTCAACGCGTCTCTTGATGTTAGAACAGAAACCTCTGGAACTGTTGATACTAATTCTGTTTCCAGAATACTTATTAATTCTGTTTCCTGAATGTTGAATTGATGTCTCTAACAGTCTAATTTTATTTATCAACGGAGTAACTTTTGTATGACAAAAAAGTATTAATAACGAAATTAAAATTTTCGTTATTAATATTTTTTTTGTTGTTAGTAATCTTCGATATAGGAATAATTGCTATGATCTTGGTTGTAGGCACTTGCAAAATATTTTATTTATTGATATGCCGTAAACAGTAAAATAAATTGTAAAAATTCTTTTTAATATATTATTATTATATTATGTTTGCATTTACTTCCCCTACCATGTTCGAAAGAAAATGGGTATTGAAGCTTGATAAAATAGAAATATAATTACATATGATAAAACAATCATATTTTGAGCGTTTAAATTGAAAACTAAGATACTATCTTATAGATTTATTTATTTTTACCAAAAACCACGTTTTAACCAATGGAATTCTTTTGACTGACATAGAAGATTAGTAAATATATAAGTCCAACGGCGCAGGGGCACAAGCCCAGTAAACAGGTTTGAAATTACATAACATTAAATGAATTCCTTCAATTAATTTTCTTTTCCGTAGTGTATGGCGTAGAGGGAACGGCTCTCCAGTTCCTAGGGATACAGCATGAAGATAAAGTGCGCAACGGAATGGAGGGTTGTGCCCATTGTCGACACCAAAAGGCTTGACCGATTTTGATGATTCTTACGTCAATCGATTTAAAAAACAAATCGAAGACATTGTCAATTTTTTTTGTAGAAGTCACTTTTAAGGTCACAAGTACGTACTACGTAAAATTATATAGTTAGCATAATTAGCATTACCATATTCGTTATTTTACTTTGTAAAACATTTTATCTGATTAGGTAAGGCTCATAATTATTCCCTCTTAAGTCATTTACAATTTTTATTATTACAATAATATATTTAAGTTTAGGTGTAATGTTGCCTAACAACAAACCCCTCTACGTTACTGTTTATAAACCCAGTACAAATAAAGTTACGACAGTTTTATCTTATTATATGGCCTGTTATTTAGAACTTCAAATCTAATCTAATCGCCAAATTAATTTAATAATATATACATACCTTAAGACTGTCATTGACACTATCTGACTGTAAGGACGATTGTTGTAGCTTCGATCACCTTTGGCGTAAATAGAAATATTTTCTAGCGGGAGGGCCCAAACGCTATATCCGCACACAGCAGGGTAGGCAGAGGTAACCTGGGAGGTAACCTTAGTGTTACGACACTTCGTTGCTCATTCTGCTGAATTCTGAAGGCATTGTGTGTTGAGTGGCGGAACTCCACGCCGCGTTTTGCTTCAACATCAGAGTCTCCTGATGTGTGCGGCATTCAGTGTGAAGCTGATTTTTTTTTACCTTCACGTGACCTCGATACTTAGTTAACTCTTATATCTAAATTATAAAGAAAACAGTGAAATCAAATTAAATATTATGACCTTTAACAAAAAATGTATATTTATTTACGTCTTCTCTTTATTCTTAGAGGAATACCACCAATAACACCTTGTGCAATAAAATGTCGGGGATCTATTTTCAATTTTTTTGGTGTGTTTGCAGATGGCTCGACGGTAAATCGGTGAAGGAAAGCAGCAAGTCCTGTTAGTGATTGTATTTGTCCTAATTTGGCTCCTAAAACAAAAAATAGACTAATCTATATATCCTTAATATCATAGAGGGTGCGAGTTATGAGCTTGGTTGAACGCGATCATCTCAGAAAGTACTGGTTTGAATAAATAAATTATTTTTGTATTGGATAATAGTAGTTATTGAGGAAGGCTTATGTTATTACATCATGCTAAGACCAATAGGAGTAGTTACAACACAAAAATGTTGCAAAAACCGGAGAGCTTGATAGCTTTTGTCCGTGTGATGTGTAAAGTGTTGAGTTACGTAAAATTATATATGACGAAATTGTTTTACTTCAAAAATCCAAAAATTAGTATTCATTTTCACGTTTTATAATTTACAAAAAAAGGAAATAAATATTTTTTAAAAACTATTTAAGCAATTAATACCTATTATTCATGATGCATTTAAATACGTTAGATACGTATAGGGTCAAATCTACCAAAATTGAGATATCTCCTAAATTATTTATAAAATGGATTTTTAGGAAGATACGGAAGATATCAAAATTCTAAAAAATGGGAGCAGAGCGGTTATCGCGCCGTGCGTCGTGAACTCGTAAGTCAAAGGTGACAGCGGGCGGCGGGTGAGGCGCGTATCTACTTATATAATACCTAATGTCTATACTGATATTAAGTGCGCTAGTCTCAGAAGTTCCTGTTTCCAATTAAATATATCCTTACCTATGCAAGTTCTTGGACCTTCACCGAATGGCATGTACACATATTTTTCGTTTTGCGATATTTCACCCGCAGACCACCTTTCCGGTAAATATTGATCGGCATTGTTATAATATTTTTCATCATTTTGAATTGCTTGTAAAGGAATAACTATTCTAACACCAGGATCTATCGTTAATCCTAGTTGACGAATCGTGTACTTTTTTGCACAAACTCTTTGCAGTGTGCCCAAAGGAGGAAACATTCTCATGGCCTCTTTAAACGCCATGTCTAGTAAAGTCATTTCTGATACTGCATCATAACATAATTTATTGTCATATTTTGCAAGTACTTCATCAATTTCTTTATGTACTTTCTTTTGTATATCAGGGTTTTGAGCTAATTTATATAGCGTAAAGCTTGTAGATGAAGATGAAGTCTCAAAGCCTGCTGCAAAAAATACAAACACTTGTGCAATCATACACGTAAGATCCATTTCTCTTTCAACAATCTTTGGCGACCCATCTGGATTCTCTTCTTCAATGGACTCTCCCACTATGTTACCTTTTGCTGATAATTTCAAAAGTTGGTCCACGAAATCATGTCTGCCTATAGGTTTCAAGTTTCGTTGTTGAAAAATTTTCGCTATCATATCTACAATTACATTTTCTAGGTTTTTACTAAAAACGCGTATGGCACCAGCAGTTTCTGGAAATATTTCTGATATACTAGAATAAAACACATCTTTCCAGGAAAGTGAAGTCACATTTTTTCCCAAACTTAGAAAAAAAGAATCTTCGTTTTTAATGGTGTCCGTATCGACACCAAGACCACAGGCACCAATGAATTCGATTGTAAATTTAGCCATGAGATCACGCATATCACATTCTCCACCTGTCTTAATTATTTCTTCACCTAAACCGATAAGTTTTTCTGCACATTTTACAATTAAAGGGAACATATTCCTTAATTTGGCTGGTGTAAATGCAGGAGTCAATCTGTGGCGTACAAGTTTCCAGGAATCTCCATCTAGGTGAAAAAGATTTTGTGTTAGAGCTTGATTTTTTGGGCCTTTTCCGAGACCACGTCTGTAGAAGTAAGAGAAATCCACATTTAATATGGCTTTTATTATTTCTGGATCTCTTATTATCAACTCTGGTGTATTCCCCGAGTAGTAGCCTACAACTTTTTCATCTGGATATTTAAAATAAATTTCATCTGCAACTTCCGTTTCACTTTTTATAGCAAAAGCTTTTTTAAGATGATTTCCAAACAACGGTAATGGAGGGTCATGCTTAATATTCTTTTTCGCCCAATAACTATGATTACGTGTTGCGTAGAAGTATATTAAAGTGAACAAAATAATACAAATAATAAACATTTTATAACAGTAAATCCACGGACGACTATTTTGAGTTGCGATTTTAATAAAATGGCAAAGATGCTGCAGTGGTATTTATATTTATAGAGATAACGTCAGAACAGACAGATACTTGCAGATTACAGATACATTTTTTTGTAATATAAGTTTTAATCTAAGTATTTAAAGAGGAGGTCGGGGTGCATCGGCACAAGGGTGTGTGTAACGCGACGGTTCTGGGTTCGAATCCCACTCGAGGAAGTGAAATATTTATTTACGTTTATATGTACATTTCTTTTACTTCGCTCTGGTGTCGAGGCAAACCGCGGCGTTGAGTTCTGCCACTCAACTAGCAATGCTTCTAGAATTTGGCAGAAAGTGTGGAACGGAGTGTCTTAACACTAGGTTCACTCTGCCTATCCTACTGTGTGTGGGATACAGCGTGAAGCTGACTTGATTAATGCCCCGCCATGTCTAAAAATATAAAAGGAACCTAATAATAAACTTTTGATTTTTATTTAACGATACACACATTTGACGTACCTAGTTCGTCGATTTTTATTTTTCATATTTTGAAATATGGCTGGTGGTCGCTATGATGAATTTTGATAACTGTCTCTCTGTTTGTAACTATCTTTAGAGACACTCCTAAGGTTGAGACAAATCACATTTAGAAAGACTAAACACATTACCCTATTTGAGTCATGCAATCGGGTAAAACACACACATAGATAAAAATATTTTTTCTTTATCTTGGTCGTCCTGGCAAAGTTCATGAACGAGGTTCTTATCACGGCGAGATTACTTAATATTTATTTTAGTTTGTTTAGGCCACCAAGGTGCAGTGAAACAGTATACGACGGTTGTAGGTTCGATCAATATTTAATTAATTATTTCCATTTGCTTTCTAAAATGACAAAGTGTGGCCTAATGGCTTTGCGTTCCGCTATTCAACACACAACTTTTGGAAAATTAAGATGAAGCTAGGAAGCCAAAGAACTCAAGTCAAGAAACTAGGAAGCCGAGGAAGTGCTCAAGTGCTAAGTTCCTTTTGTCTACTTTTCTATATACGGGATATAGCGTGAAGTTAAAAAAAATAATGTATTGTCCTTGAATTAGAATAGGTGTACAAATAATCAAGGGATCATGAGATCGATCTTGAGATAAAGTTTTCGTTCATATATCTGTGAAATAAACCTCAAGGTCACTCTTAAGATCTATCTTAGAGATGAGAGCGGTTTATAAGTACGTGCCTTAGTGACTATGGTTTAAAAGGAGTAGAAAATATAATTATGATTATATAAACATGTACTTAGGTATATTCAATTTAAGTATAATGGATAGCATGTTATAAAAATATTTAGAAATAAAAAGTCTGTTATAAAAAATAGCAAATTTCTGTTTTGTTTATTTACTAATAACAGTAATACCAAATTAATTATAATACAATATTATTCTTTTAAATTTAAAACATCGAGATCACATTAATTTAAAAAATATTTTTAAAATATTATTCCTACACTTAGGAAAGAAAAATATTCCAAAAATATTTCATCCAACGTTGGACGGTTTCCAAGAGGCGCGGGTTCAAATCCCGCTACGTTCAAAATTTTTATATGTTCTCTTAATAAGTATTTTACGTTCATTTATTCCTAACTCTCAATTTAAGCGGAATGCCGTCCATAACACCTTGTACGACATTCATGTATGGATTTATTATTAGCTGCTTAGGTGTATTAGTCGACAGTTCTACAGTAAATCTTTGAAGAAGAGCGGCGAGTCCCGCTAGGGATTGCATTTGACCCAACCTTGCTCCTGAAATTAGAAAATACATATTAAAAATAAAATAATATTTTTAAAGGCTTTCGTGGCTCAGCGTAACAGCGTCAGATTGTAAGCGCGACGGTCTTGGGTTCAAATCCTTTTGCGTGAGCTTGTAAATGTGATGACGAATTTCGTATATTGAAATGCACCCGATATGATTATAGCACCCACAAGTTTCTTGTTTCTATATATGTATAGTATAAGTGTGGGGTATACATTATGTCAATTACACATTATAACTAAGAATCACAGTTTTTTGTTTGAAAACCTGATTATTAAAGTAGATTTTATGATTGAAGCCCAAGTCCACTAATGCTTATATTTTTTATATAGGTACTATAATAATTATGAGCTTATAAATTATGTTGCAAATATATAAATTTTTATCTATATTACAACAGGGTTTAGGTTTACACTTAAATCATAATAATTATTAGATTATGTTATTAAAATGTATCTTAAGCAAGCAGAAAGTGGAGAATCAAGTATCATATACGAGAATATGACAAAATGATCAATAAGTAACATTTACTAGTTATGTATGTACGAAAGTCTCACCTATGCAATTTCTAGGACCTTCACCGAATGGCATATATACATATTTTTGCTTTTGTTTCATTTCACCCGCAGCCCACCTCTCTGGCAAATATTGGTCTGGATTATCATAATATAGTTTATCATTTTGGATTGCTTGTACAGGAATAACAATTTTAACACCGGGATCTATTGTTATTCCTAATTGTCTTATCATGTACTTTTTTCGGCAAACTCTTTGGAGTATTCCTAAAGGAGGAAACATTCTCAAGGCTTCTTTAAAGGCCATGTCTAGCAGAGTCAGTTCTGATACAGCGTCGTAGCATAATTTATTGTCATATTTTGCCAGCACTTCATCAATTTCTCTTTGTATTTTCATTTGTATATCAGGATTCTGAGCTAGTTTATATAGTGTAAAACTTGTAGATGAAGATGACGTCTCAAAGCCTGCTCCAAAAAATACAAATGCTAGTGCAATCATACACATAAGATCCATTTCTATTTGAACGATCTTTGCTGACTTATCTGGATTTCTTTCTTCAATGGACTCTCCTACAATTTTACCGTTTGCTGATAATTCTAAAAGTAAGTCCACAAAATCATTTCTTCCTGTAGGCTTAAAATTACGCTGTTGAAAAATTTTTGTTATCATGTTAATAAGAACGTCTTCTAGTTTCTTATTAAAAACCCGTATGAAACCAGCGGTTTCGGGGAATATATCTGAAATACTAAAATAGAATACATCTTTCCAGGAGCGTGTAAACATATTTTTTCCTAATTTTCCAAAGAAAGAATCTTCGCTTTTAATGGTGTCCATGTCAACACCCAAACCACAGGCACCGATAAATTCTATTGTAAATTTAGCCATGACATCGCGCACATTACATTCACCACCCGTTTTCACAATTTTGTCGCCCAAATCATGTAGCTTTTCTGCGCACTTCACAATCAATGGGAACATGCCTTTTAATTTAGCACTTGTAAATGCGGGGGTTAGTCTTTGACGTATGAGTTTCCAAGAATCTCCATCTGCATGAAAAAGGTTTAGTGTCAGAACTTGCTTTTTTGCATCTTTTCCGAAACCACGTGTATAGAAGTTAGAGAAATCGACGCTCAATATGTCTTTTATTATTTCAGGATCTCTTATAATCAGCTCTGGGGTATTTCCCGAGTAATAGCCAACTACTTTTTCGTTGGGATATTTGTTGTACATTTCATAGGCAACTTGAGTTATGCTGTTGAGTCCAAAAGATTTTTTAAGATGATTTCCAAATAACGGCATAGGCGGGTCATGTTTGATATTCCTTTTTGCCCAATAACTATGATTACGTGTTGCGTAGAAATATATTGCGGTTAACAAAATTACACAAATAATAAACATTTTTAATAGCAAATGCACAAGTGACTAGGCTGAATTATAATTTAAACTACTTGTTGCTAAGGTTATTTATATGTATTTTACAAGATAATTCAATAAAATATACTAAGATAACGTGTAATTCTATAAGATAAAGTTACACATAGCGACATAGCAAGTCCTTATATACAAATACACTAGCGACTATATACCAACAGAGAAACATGATTACATTCGAAAAAAATAATTAATAATACAGCAATTTAACATCGTAGTCGTTAAATATAATAATTTAATAATCATTGACTTCAAAGGTGCTTATTAAAATTCCCAAATTTTATTAAAAAATTATTATGATTCACATTATTAACACAGTTCAGTATTAAATCTTAAAAAAATATAGTTAGAAGTGAACACAGAATCAACAAACACAATTTTAAAAATAACACGAATCTAGTTTTACGTTTTTTTCTATATCTTAAAGACTTCAAGACATATGATAAAGAAAATCGCTTTGATAATATAAAGGGTCTATTGGACAGTATTTTTATTTTATACCTTCACGCTTTTTTCTGAAGAATAACTGGATAGACCCCGAGAAACTAGTGGGAAGGCACTCCGTTCTTTACCAGCATTCATTTTCATGTTAATAAACAAACGTCTACTTGTATAATAAACAAACTAACATGTGATCTTATATCAAAATTATGAACTTCGTACCACAGTATTTCTTTTCAATGGCATCTTAAGGGTATCGTCATTATAAGAGCATGACTTATTTAACCCTTATTTAATAATACACTATTTGTTATATAATGATGGAGCCAGTCGAGGCGAATGGGCACGAGGGTCCGATTCCCATTGGAGAAAATAAAACAGCGAGGCATAGGGAGAAGGTGAGTAACACTCAATATGGACACCTCCGGAAATTGGGGGGAAGTGAGAAACGGAACTATCACGGAACCGGAAAATTTTTTTTTCTTGAGTGGGAACGGAATGGAAAAAGCTTATTAAAAAAAATTATGAAACCATACTTACACACCAATTCAGAATATAAAATTGATTATTTTTCAAGTTGGTGCCAATTTGGATATTTGTTAAAGAATTTCTTAACTTTTTTTCGGTGTATTCAGTAATTATCTATTAATATTATTTTTGTCTTGGCTGAGACCGACTTTCTGAAAAGGTACTTTTAAACGACCATAGGTAGTTGACCTGTAACAACGGACTATAACACGAGTTCGAAACATAAGGTTAAAAATATTTTAACATTAATTTGGCATTTCTTGCTAAAAATAGCATAAAATACGAGACACATAATCACTATTAAACTTACATATAATAATAAATATCAACTTATTTTATTTCAGCATTAAATAAAAACAACCAATAACGAATATAATATCATATTAAAATAACAGAGTCGTAAATAACCGTTCGTTAAGGGACCAAAAACAGTAATTCACGCGTTGTAAACAAAACAAGTCGCAGCGTACGAGAATAGTACTGGAATGCCGGATGTTGCCGGCAATCACAGGTGATGCTCAAACTGCGCTCAGTGCGCGCTGTAGCGACTGACGCGCGCGCACGCTCTACGAATCTAATTATTTAATCGACTTTCCATACGAAATATTACGATTCGTATATATATGAAAAAAAAAGGAAAATAAACGAAAATTAAAATATAATAAAAATAAATTTCGACAACAAGCAATTTTAACTTTATTTGCTTGTAATTTTAATTTTCTGGTTATAAAAAAGCTTTTTTTTCGTCAGTGATAAACTAAAGTGTTATTGGTGGATAGATAAAGTGACTTTAGTGGTAACAATGAAGGTCCTGACGGCAGAAGATAAAGTTGCAACTGTCGGCAATGAGAACGAGCCTCGAGTTGATGTTGTCGATTCGAAACCTACCAAGGAGGAATTAAATAGGTTAGTTAATTATGAATGGAAAAAGTATAAATACAATTATTGATAAAATAAAAAAAAAATTGAAAAAATGATTGCTAAATGTTTGTTTTTCTTCTGTTTGCGGTTTTTATAATTTGTCTTATTTAGTATGTAAACAAAAATATCTCTTCATCGTCATATATAGAGTCACATAATTAGAACAATTTAATTCAATAGTTTTTTGAAATTAAATAATTATTAGCAAAATTGTCAGTTAGTGGAACGTAATATATTTTTTAAGAAAAATAATTGAATAATAAAACTTGCAAACGTTATTTATTATTCGTCGATAACAATTAGTATTAGTAAATATTAGAATGTATTGCAAATATTAATATAATGTTTTTTTTTATGTATTTTCTTTCGACCTTACTAGACTTACCTATTTCGCTTAAATAAATATCTTGCAAAATTACATAAATAATTTAATCAATAAGTGTTTATTTTAATTAATAATAATTAGTACGAAGTTTCTTGCGACTTTAAACGCGACGGTTGTCGATTCAACTCTCACTTGTGGAAATTAATTGACTTTTTCTTCGCTGGTAACAAGACCAAAACGTTAAAAATATTCAAAATTAAATAATAACATTAAAAAAGTGTAATTTCAATTTTTTTCACCAAATTGGTAATCTCTCGTACTCGTAAGCAAGTTCGCGCTAGGTCAGACGCGCTGGCCGGCAGCCAGGATGACACAACCCTGTGGTATGCTGTTTACGTGCCGAATTGTTGACATTTTTTGGTATATCTTTGGTCACAAGCCTATATTGAAATGAGTTTAAACGTAAAAGATAATATCTAGGAATTCCTGTGATATTATATACATTACATTTCCTTTAAAAATTGAAAAAATATTTATAATCTAAGTAATCTATGGTTTTTTTTGTTTTTCTATTATAAATAAGTAGTATTAAAATTTAAGTAACTAAGTAAAAATAACTATATTGCAATGTAATTATTGAAAATTATATTAATTCCATATGTAAAAGAAAAAAGTTTGTTCTACGAAATATGCCGCTTTAGTGACGATTAATGTAAACAAATCGTAGATCTTGTAGGGGGCGTGTGTTATTTATTGAAGCCTTGTATCTCAGTTGAAATCCCTTTGAATATATTATTAGTTATGACGACATTTGTCACACCAACAGAAGTTTTACAAAAATGTAATTTTGATGTTAAAAATGTTTTTTGTATAACTCATTATTTAGTCGTCTTTTCTGAGCCAATTTTAAATGTTTTAGATTTTTTTGATAACATCTCGCATTTGGCATGGTAGGCAGAGATAACCCACACTAGGTTATAAGACATTCCATTCTCTACTGTCCGCTCATTTAGAGAAAAAAAATATCCTAAGTCGGAATCGAACCCATATCGTCGTACAATAAAATTCAGTAACGTTTAAAGTTGTTTTTTTTTCAACAGAGGATGTCCTCTTGGAGTGTCACGTGTAATTGACTCACTCTACATTTGTGGTGCTCACGCACTGCCTGGAGCTGTGAAGGTCTTACGGCCGGGACTTGTCATAAATGCTGCACCAGAACTGCCTCCGCCGCCTGAAGATTATGTTCCAAGACACTACGTACCATTGTTGGATACTCCCAATTCTGACATGTATCCATATATGGAGCGAGTTGCGGACCTTATAAATGAGGTAAGATATACATTACGGTAGAATTAACTAATTGAAGGAATTCAGTTAGGTAATAGTTTATTAAAAGCTTGAATTTTAGCAGAGCGTCATAATATTCAAAATCCCTCGGTCTCATTTTCTCTCATTAATGATAAATTAATCATTCTAGTCGTATTTCTAAAGTATATTAGTCCAAACGAAATATATTATTATAATTTTTTTATATAATATTTAGCTACCTATTAAATACCTATATAATTATGATATTAAAGGTTATTTATATTTTTTACAGGTCGTCATTAGAAATGAAATCGTTTTGGTTCATTGTGTCGCCGGTGTCTCAAGATCTGTCACTCTCTGCTTAGCATATCTAGTTAAATATTACAAGATGACATTGCGTGATGCCTACGATCATTTTAAATTAAGAAGGTAAGGACTTTTGTTTTTGTCACAGTTAAGAAGCAAGTTACTTAACACATTTTAATAAATTTTATTTAAACTAATAAATAACATTAAAAATAATAATTTTTAATACTCTTTCTTTTACAGGCCACAAATTAGGCCTAATACCGGGTTTTTCAAGCAACTTATTAAATTCGAAGAAAGACTTTTCGGCGAGGCGTCAGTAAAAATGGTTTACTGTGAAGCTATTGACAAAGAGATTCCTGATGTATATGAGCCAGATTACAGGGGCATGACGTGGTTTAGGCAAAGGTACGGGCCTATTGAGAAGAACTGAAAGTTGCTGAAAAAATATTTTTATTTGTAAATAATTTAGGATAAATTTAGTTTTAAGGTTCAAAATTACAAAACTAAAAAAAAAGATTAACTCAAAACCTAAAGCATATTGAATAGATCTCATTTTGTTTAAAGAAATAACAAGTTTAAATTTCATGTCATAATAACACCGCAATATCAATAATTTAATAGAAATAAATGTAAATCTGCTATGAACAATGAAGACTGAAGTATGAATGGTGGAACATTTATTGAAGCATATTTTTTGTATATTCCTTTAAATGTATTAGAAATATACAGAATAGTATATAACTTGACAATTACACATTTTTTTTAATTATAATAATATAATAAAATAATTGACTGTACGTCAAATAAAAAAACAACATTATTAGTTAAATTTAATATAAGTTATGCTTCAATTATGATTATAAATGTGTAATTAGTAGGTATCTAGTAATGTGATAATTTATTGATAATAATATTTTATGAATAGACAATGGGACCAAAATAAATATAATTCGTTCTAAAAAATAGTTTGATTTGTTTATTTTTAACACTTTAATACCCAAAACCATAAAGATATAGCTAAAAGTCTTCCGTTACCGACCAACAGGTAACACAGCTGAAACTACGCGCCTAGATTACTGAAATTTGGCATTTCCTTTGGGAGTGTAGAGGTGAACTAAAAGAGGGTTTCCAGATATTCCTACGATAACGAAACAAATTTTTATATATCTAGGGCAAAAGAACTTGAACCGTCTTGGTATGTTGAAATAAGGAATTTGTCTCCAAAACACCACCTTGAAGGACACCAGAAATCTTGTAACAAAAAGAAAATTCGGATAAACAAAAAAACATATTAAGTAATCATATGAGGTTAGAATAATGGCTATTTTCATTGAAGAGTTGTTGGCCTGGTGGCATTGAGCGCGAACTAAAATACATCAGCGATCTAGTGAAATAAGACGAGCAGACAATACGCGTTCGCTTCCTGGTCGTGATGTAATAGCATCTGAAATAAAACATTATTGCTCTAATGGACATTCCTCTCATATAGATTGTATTATCTTTAAATATGTTCAGTTAAAAAACTGTAAACTGTTATCATAGAACGGAAGAATAAGAGTTAAATAGTACAGTAAAAAATATTGATTATTAAAAATATAGGAATTTTTCTAAATACTTTTATTTTTAATTTAAACGAAGTAGTATATGATATCAAAAGAACAAACTACTGCTACTAGTAACATAATTAAGTAAATTGTTCATTATACTTATTTTAAATACTTAATTTTAGAAGATATACTGAAGTGGTATATTAAGATATTAAACTTATATTGAGACATTTTGAAATAAGATTTTTTTATATGCTTATTTTGGCTTAAGAATAGTGTATTTCTGCCAAATACCTAAAAGGTGCAGGTGGATGAATTTGGCAGTGATTCGTATCAAGTTCAATGTTTTTGTTAATTACCTTGACTGTCTACATATGTTTCAGCTATTTTGGCACTCTTCATATTTTTACATTACATCTGCCAAGGTCTAAATTTTCGATAATTTTCACGATAACCTAAAAAGATAGTATGAAGTAGTGATTAAAAGAGCAAAATAAATAAAACTTTAATATTTTCCAAATAAATAGCTTTAATATTGGTACTCGTTCAAAACTGATGAAATCAGTAAAAAGAGTAAGTAGTGTTTTTGGACAATTTTATTGGCAATTCCTACAATTACCTTGAGCAAGGTACTTAAATAATATTTGGATTAGGCCCAAACCTTGTGCCATCAAGAGGAACACCTTTGAATTACTTTTAAATATGATTTTTGTCACGTGAGTCTGAACTGTCTGGAAAATAAAGTGAGCCAACTAAAAAAAAATTACAATAGTATAATCTTCAGTGCGGATTTTTTTACCATTGTTATATTAGAAAGAAGATTACTGTTTAAAATGATTATATACCTATATATGGAAAAAAATAAATCAAGAAAAAGTGTAATATATTCATGAAATATTTTTTTCATCCATAAATGGCCATGATACTGTGACATGTGACATTTGTTTAATCGACATCTTGTTAATTTTAGATAAGAATATCATCCATTATTATGCCTGTCGCAGTTGTAGGTTCAATTTCCACTCGAAGGAATGAATTATAATATTCCTTGCTCTGGGAACAAGACAAAACGCGCCGTTAAGTCTTGTCTCGAAAATTGGGTCAGAAAGTGCGTGGAGAATGGACTGCCTTAACAGAAAGTTTCATCTGCCTACTCTGATATATCCTGGATGCAGCGTGGAGCTAAGTATCTATTATTTTTTCTTCCATAACTCAAAAAACAGGGTTCCGATTTGCTTTTAGAATACCATTTAATAAATAGGCTAAGAATCTAATAGTGAATGTAGTATTTCTAGCATAATAAATGTCATTTCGAGTTGCTAAGCTCACGTGCCTGAGTCACGTTTTTATTTACAATTGTAACGACGTTACATATATATGTATGCAGTAAGTATCCACTGGATTAGCACTGAAATATATTTTCATACTCAATAAAAATAAAGGAGGAATTTGTTATTTGAAATTTCCTCGGCCTTGTATGAATCAACCGTTTTATTAACCCGGTCTGTTCGTCGCACTTGATTTAGAATAAATTGCAAATAAAAATTCGTGACCTCTATACAGTATTTATTTTTGATTATCCAAGTCTGCTGAATACGACCTTCAGTCTAGCTATAGATATGCATATGAAATCTATTTTGGCATTAATGGTGTTCCTTGTTTTTTTTAGCTTCACGCTGTATCCCGCTTATAGCAGGGTAGGCATATTTTTTTATCGTCAGGAACTTAGTGTTAACACTATATTTCTCATTTTCCAGATATTGCGTGTATAGTTGAGTGGCGGAACTCTTTTGCTGAAGCGAGAAAATTAAATTCATTCATTTACTCCGAGTGGTATTCGAATTCACAACCATTGCGCTACGACGTCAGTTAAAGGAGACAGTTGTTATTCAGGCATATCTAATAATAATCGTAAACTTTGTGTAACGCACCTGTAGCTCCTCTGATGCTGCACGGGGTCGTGGGCGGTGGTGATCACCATCAGGTGACCCGAACGCTCGTTTGCCTTGTCTTGCCTAGACACAATATCTATTAAAATTTAGAATGCGTAATGACGATAACCCAGAATTTAATTGAATCAAGGCCAATTATAACAATACTAATCAAAGAACAAAGACAATGGCTAGAGAAATCAGGCCGACAAAATTAGAGTTAATTTGCAGAAATTATATTTGTGATATTTAGAAATTTAGTTTCCTCTTATTTTGGTTAACATTGGTTGTTTATTCCACATTATCCTGTTTAGAAATAGAAAATTCGTTTTTTCCTTAACAATTATGTTGTCAACTATGATCAATGGGGACGAGTAGGTAGGTACGTTTATTTAATAACTTTAAATATTTTTAGCGTAGAGATACTATTTTCAATTACATTAATATATCCCCTATAAACATAATTTTATATTTGCACTATTGCCATGTATTAATTTAAGATTATACAATTCTTTCAGTATACAACATTCGAAGCAAAGTAATATCCCAAGGTGTTTAGTAGGCAAATTCTAAATTCCACCCAAGATCATTTATAATAGAAATTTAACCGACCACCGAATGGCCGGCATACCTCGCTGGATTCCACTCTATTTATAATCAAGCACTTATGTCCTCTCACTCCGCCTGTCGTAGCGACATTCCCGAATATTTTCATATTGGATACTACCATTTATATATGACATTATTGTGCTAGAAAATGTTTGTTTTTAAGTTTTTATAGAGGGCATATAAGAATATTGAATTTTAACAACGCTTTTAGATTTTTAGATTTTACATGTTTTTTTTAAATTTTATTTCGTTTTAATATTATCTTGTATTGTTTATTTTATTTTTTTTCTTTTATTTAACTCGCCGTCTTAGTAAATGTGTTAGTGTACGGGAAATTTTACAAGTTAAGTTTAACGCTATTCAGAGTGTCCGATTGAGCTGAAATTTGGATTACGACTTCAAGTGTGATGACGACGAATTTTAACTGGTAGTTAAAATAGCTATTACATTATTGAGAGACAAGCTACTGTGTTTTATTAAAGGCAAAACAATCACGGAAAATAAACATTTGTATATTTTTTATCAGTAATAGTAGACTGAGATCCCTGCGTAGAAATTTTAAGAGACTCTTAACATGGGCCTTTACCTTTGCCAGACGTCCTAAAGTTTTTTTTAAATTGGGGCAAATTACGTTATACTAGCAAGCTTTAATTTTACGGATTTTTATTATTTACGGATTATTTCTAGACCCCTTATAAGCACCCAGACTAATCCGGCTCAATCATCCTCCCAGATAGAGAAGTACCTTTATTTGGCGCCTCTGAAAGGGCCCTATTTGCAAGTTAGTGAGTACTCATACTGTCTTAACATACATATTAGAATTACATTAAAAATCCTCAAAATTTCAGCTTTGCCAAAATTATGTAGATCTGGGGGCCTGGGATCTTGGGCTAGAGAGAAATATTCGAATTAATGATCGTTAACTAAAACTAAGGTTACACATCAAAGAGCATATTAAACTAACAAAACACTGTTGTCCGATTAACGAGGCACAGCGCCGTCATAATATTTATGTGGAAATTTCCCTTAGCTTGCTTATATTACGGAAGTATTAGTAACTTTAATTTTAAGATCTTGAAAGTTATAAGAAAATATTATATATACGATATTTTTTTTATATTACGAGCTGTAGTCTCAAAAAACTTAACGTTATTCCTACTAGGTGCCATTACTATGTTTATTACATTTAATCTATTCGTAATCTATAAGAGGAAAGTTGACTTTTGGTGATGGTGATATTTTTTATAACTGTTCATATGATTACCATTTTATTTAAGAATTCGGATAGAATGGAAGAACAAGAAAAGAAAAGGGATAAGCAAAGGTTTTTATTATGAAGGTACTTTTTCGCTCGTAACTTTTTCTGTTCTTGTTTTATTTATGTTTGTTTTTAAAACTTCATGTGAAGTATTTTGGCAGGGCTGGGTGAGCGTCTGTAGGAGTCTGTTTTAGATATTATTTGGGTGTTCACATTCTTAATTTTCTCGTAGATGACAAATCTACCTGTCACAACTGACAAATCTGTGAAGTTATACTAAATATTTATACCTGTTTGAGTACCTTTGGAAGTGTAGCGGCAGCCCTGGACCTAGAATGTTGGATTATAGCCAAGAAGACACAGTCGGAATGCGCGAGTTATATCGACATCACTGAAATGTTAATGATAATGTTGAAATTAGAGCATTTTTTTTGGAGAAACACTGGAATGTAGACAATAAACATAATTAATACACTACTCCCTTGAAAGTTTGATTCAGTTCGGCTTGTTAGACATACTTCTCATTTCACGCGGTCAGTGACCAGAAAACAATATTTATACGCTGTTTATTTATAAAACGAATTGGTAAATATTTAGTTTGTGTTTAAACTGTAGTTGTTATAAAATCTTAAGATTTTTTTTTGTAGTGTTTTCGTAAATTTTTGATGAGAGTATATATGGTTATTGCAAATATTTGACTGTAAGAACTTATTAGAAGTAAATTCTCCACGGATAATTCTCTCTACCTGACACGACCCCGTAGGTCTTGGGATCCTATAAGACGGAAGTTTTTTATTTTAATAACAAATTGGAATTATATGGAATCCTAGTCCCTAGCAGCTAAGTTAAACCTTAAGAGATATTACAACTTGGAAAAAGAGGGTCAACGTGGTCTAAATTACCTAATTATTTTGTTTCTAATATTAAACGTAGATGGAATTGTATAAGATATTCTAGTAAGCATACTGACATTTGCAATACTTATGTTCGTATGTTCTGCGTAATATCTTGCACGTAAGTACTGACTTTTGTTTGATATCAACTGCCACTTGCCTATCGACAGCTGGATGAGGGCTTCGTCAGTAAAATACACGAATTTGTTAGAAAATAAACTAACAAATTTCAATTGAATGGATAGTTCTACGTCTAAAAATGTTTATGTATATATTTGTTGAGGATTTTCTAAAACATGTGGATTAGATTTGCACTCATTATTACTTGGAGATATTTTAGGGTAGTAAATTCAATAAAGTTAGTTGGTCATTATTACTAGATTTATATTAATTTATTGATTTTCAAGCATTCTTCGTGATTTGGAGAGGCGATCAAAATAAATTGATAATTAGGCACTTAAGTTTCCTTTAGGAATAAATAGAGATATGTTTTCAATTGTTAAACCATACGTAAATTTATATTTTAAACACAAATATTTAACCGAGTGCTGCTTTGCCTTATCCTATCCTATCCTATCCTATCCTATCCTATATCTTATAAAACAAAGTCGCTTTTCGTGTCTGTCTGAACTTTCTAACTCTTCTTCTTCTAAACCACCCAACG
>JAEBDU010006914.1:0-22711 GCA_016802625.1 Heliconius numata | reverse complement strand
AGTATCCCCCGAACCATTTTTAACGTTAGGCTAGTATCCGCCATAGTGGGCAACTATCCCCTTTTTTAGAGGCCACATAAAACAGGCTGTACTGAAAATTAATAATATTTATATTTGAAAAAATTGGCTAAGTTAGAAGATTAATATACTATATTTAAGAACACACATCGAATAGGTAATGTAGTGGTATACATTTCTAACAAAAGAGCTTTTTCAAAAAGTGTGGCAACTATCCGGGCTATCTATCCTACTAAAGACTCAAACACCTACGCTTACTTAAATTTATTCTTATAAAAATAGATAAGTGATAATATTTTTTTATAAATATATACATTTATTTAATAAAACGTCAATCTCATGTCCTTTCTGATACCTCCAAGAATACGTATATAAAGTTTCATGATATAGTAGTTTTGGCGTGAAAGCGTAACAAACAAACTTACATTCACATTAATTTCAGACAAAAATATCCTTATAAATGAAAATTTACATATATTATGAAAAACAGGTTCAAGCACGTCCTAATACTTCAAGGCTATATGAACGACATCGCTTTATTTAAAACATATATGATCGTTACACTCGTATACGTGTTTTATATATAAATTGTATGAAATACAAAAAAAATCTTTAGATCTATTGCACGTAAAGAAAAAAACAGGACTGGGAGGAAATCAGGAATAGTTAAAAATATATTGTAAATGAATTTGTGACCAATATACTGTCAAAAGTCTGATGGATGGATGAGATGGATCCTGTCAACGCTTGTAGAAATTGCATCGCGGAAGCTTGTCCCTCGCTATGACGGAAACTTGGCATACTCGTATATTCTGATAGTTTTCATGGCTTCTTAGTCTGTAAGAACTGCCTTATTATTATAGTAAAATATTCTCACCTACTAATATTCCTAATATAGTATAAACCAATCTGAAGCAAATATCCTACTGAGGATAATTGAAATTGTTAACCGTCGTCGTCTAGAATTAATTTCCGCAAGGCAATATCTGGCATTTATTTTAACTAAGTAAATGTAGGGCATATTCAGCGTAATATAGTCAGCGTAGTATAGTAGTAGGAAGTCCTCGAGCTAGATGGGGTAAGAGCTGAAGATCGAGCTCAATGGCGTGCCATTGGAGAGGCCTATGTCCAGCAGTAGATGAGGACAGGCTGATGATGATGATGATGATGATGATATTCAGTTAAAATATATTTAACTTATATTAATATAGTGTGTATAGAATGGAGTGACTCAAGATTTCCTTCAGCAAAAAATATAATGTCAAGACACTCCGAAAAACACTGGGTTACGGAATACAGTGAAGTAAATAAGTATATATAATTATATATAACTATTAAGCTTTCTTTAATCAACCCTAACATAACAACGCCCTCAAAGGATTGGTCCATTGTTTGATCCCAGTCCTTACACTGTGCAAACGTATTTAGGTGGGATCGGAAATGAAACGGTTCACTGAGTGAAATGGGTTACGTCAGTACTCTAGGGCCTGGGCGTCTGTTATTTAATATGGACATATTACACAGGTTCCCGCTACCCACGCTTTGTTGGAACCAAATTTAAGTATCTTTACGTTTACACGCACTAAGGTATGCCAGCCTATGTTTTTTAGTGATTAAATAATTAATGATGATTTCTGAGTGTCTCTTTTCATGATTTATTCAATAAAAGTAATCATAAAAACATCAATTATTAATTTAGCCGTATAATCTTATAGTCGTACAGTCTTTGTGTATAGTAATTGTCGGTTTTTAGTTAGTGTTTAAGATAGGCAGGAAAACACAGAATGGAGTGTTTCAGTACTTGATTCCTATATCCTGTCTTCTTGGATACGTGGGAGAATAATAATAAGAAAATGAAGTAATATAATAAAAAAAATGAATCTAATAAAGAAATAGAAGCCAGTCGTGGCAGAGGGCACAATCCGTGACCCTCTATAAATAGAATAATGAATTATTTTGTAATACTTAAAATAACAGAACAATGGTGTGACAAATAAAGACAGACTATTCATTAATATTTATATAAGAAATATTTAAAATATAGCTAGAAATAATATCAACTTTTATATTTTTATTTTTTCCGCTTTCAAATTATTTTTAACACAGCTTTTATTAAAAAAAACCGATTTCAAAGTAATTTCCGGATTGTAGGTTAACAGGAAGTACAATATATAACAATTGGTAAACTAACATAGAGTATGTACGTACGACGTTCATATCTTATCAAATGTTATGTTTTTTGAAGAATTTGAAGGAAAATGAGGAACGGAGTGTCTTAACACTAAGTTCTCTCTGCCTACTCTGATGTATGCGGGATACAGCGTGAAGCTGGAATATCAAGGTCTATTTTTTCCTGTTACAAATATTCTTTTATCTACAAACTTGGCGAGGATCTAAAATAATTAGATTTCCTGTTGCATTCTAATATTTCAAGAAAAATAGAGTAATTTGTAACGTTGCTAAAATGAATTTATGAAATTAAAATTCTAATAATTAAATGCGCTGCAATAAAGCAGCTAGGACTTGTCTAACTGAATACTTATTTTTAATTTTGTATTTATCTATCTATACTAATATAATAAAGCGGAAGAGTTTGTTTGTTTGTTTGTTTGTTTGTTTGTTTGAACGCTAAGATCTCTGGATTTTCTGGTCCAATTTACTTTGTTTTTGTTTTGTATGAAAGCTGCATTCTTCAGAAGTGCTATAGGCTATATAACATTACATTACACATATATACTAATATATTTTAAAATACTTTCTAATTTGACATGCAATTTATTCTGCCATGTTAATAACAACCGTCGTGGCTCGCGACCGCGACATTTTGATATTCATCCTTATGAAAGTAAATATAATAGTCACTTTTAGCATTTTATCTAGATTGAAATTATAGTTTACTGTATAACGTTCTAATAAATAATTAAGGAGATGTCACTGATTCGAAATGACCTAGCCTACGGGCGGCACAGTATGACCGACGCAAAGATATTCTAATAGATTAAGCAGGCGTAGCCGCGTCCGGGTCCACTAGTATTTAATAATGGTTTTAAAGATTTGGCAAGAGAAAAATGCTGAGCGAAGAAATGAAAATATTAATTATTTCATTTTTTCGAGTGGAAATCAAACCAACAACCTGTCGTTCCCTTGTAAAAATACATAAAAGAGCAGATAGGGGTGACAGAGTGACTTGCTAATAAACTCTCCGTATTTTCACATTGAAATAGACATATAGATAGAAATTTGCAAACTTAACTAACAAAATTTGGTTTCAATATTTTTCGTACCAAAAATTATTCTATATTCCAACTAAGTTAATAATTCTTTGGAGCAATAAATTATTTAATAAAACTCGTTCAACTTATTTAACATTCTACGCTCTGCAATATGAGCGATAATTAAATATGTAATGTTACGGAAATACTGTTTTTTGCAGACCGTATTAAATGTTTCCAGTGTTTTTTTTATATGTAATAATTTGCGGGGTAAATACATACAATCGAATATCTACTTTAGTACTGAAGCTGAAGTGGCAATGGACTGGGCATATCTGTCGTAGAGTCGACGGCCCCTGGGGCAGACGTGTCTTAAAGTGGAGACCAGGTACAAATCGACCGTTGGGACGACCCCCTGCCAGATGGGCCGACGACATAAAGAGGTTGGCGGGAAGCGGATGGGTCCGAAGAGCTGAGGATCGAGTGTGGTGGCGAGAATTGGGGAAGGCCTATGTCTAGCAGTGGACAAAAGATGGCTGTTGATGATGATGATGATGATGAAACTACAGTATAAAATATAAACATAAGGGTTTAACAGAACTAATATTATATTCAGTAATGGAACTTAAACTAGAAAAATAAAAAAATATTTGAATATGCCTAAATCGTGATGATATCCAGAGACTGGATATGAGATGGTAGGTAGAATATTCCCAGGGGTGCCTCATAAACACTCATCAACCATCACCCAAACAGAGAGAAAGAAATCTCAAGAGAAAAAAACAAACGTTAAAATTCATTAAGGGTATTATTCCTAATGACTTAACGAGCTAAGTTTTGGTTATGAAAATTCAGATTTAGATTAGCAGCTATATAATTGTATAATTCAAGCGAGCGGGTCGCTTTTGTATAATATATTCGCATATCAAAGGAATACTTATTTTTTTCTGAGAAGGTTGTTTTACATGTCGCTATTTAAATAAAAAATAAAAAAAATAAATAAAAAGAACGGGAAGTAAACGTAAGAAATTCTTTTAATATTTTTATTCTCAGCCTAAGTTTTAGTCAAGGGTATTAGATTATTAGAATTTTTTAATTTATTCTGCATTTATATTGCTAACTTCCTTGGTTAATAACTCGAATTAGTAGTCTTGCATAGCCATAAAAATGCCAGCTCGTATAAAATCTGTAAATAATATTTTGTTTCTTTTATGAACTAGCACGAGTAGGTATATTATAATACAAAATGTTAAAAAACAACAATTACCAATAAAAAAGTGAATAATTCTAAAAAGAAATAAAATGTATGCATAATAAGTTTTTTAATAAAATCATATAAAACTTATTTTGAGAAGATAATTTTAGAGGAAAGATATCACAAAAAAAAATAGTCTCTGCTTACTCAACTAAATACAAACATTAATAAAAAATACATTGACGCAGTAGAATAGCCTCAATAGCCTAGATTATAAAACGGAATGGGTTGGATCTACACTCGGGGGAAAATATAAAATAATTATATTCTTCAAAAATCAAAAAAATGTATGAATTAATTTTTATTTTATACTATGCCTAAGCTCTATAAAATACCAAATTCACAGCTGGTTTGTATAAGATGTATATGTAAGGAGGCCGTCATGGCTCAGCGGCACAAGGGTGTGACTGTAACGCGACGGTTGTGGGTTCGATCCCCACTCGAGGAAGTGAAATATTTAGTGACATTTATATTTCCATTTCTTCGCTCTGGTGTCGAGGCAAAGCGTGGCGTTGAGTTCTGCCACTCAACACGGAATGCCGCAAGAATTCGACAGTAAGTGGTAACGGAGTGTCTTAACACTACGTTACCTGTGCCTACCCTGCTGTGTGCGGGATACAGCGTGAAGCTGATTTTATTTTGATGTATCTGTAAGAAAAGTACGGAAATTTGCATTTCTTTAACAAAAAAGTGCAGGTTAAGTTAGGTAAAGGCATTTTAAAATTTAAAAGTTTATAACCTAACTTAATTTGCATTTAAAAATCGCTAAATCTGAGAAGAATAGCTCGAAGAGCTCGAATATAAGATAATAGCAACAGTAGCAATATAAGATAATAGCACTAATGCAACAGTAAATACAACAGGAAATGAAATATTTGATATTTAAGGAGGCAAAGTGTGGCGTTAAGTTCCGCCACTCAACACGTAACGCCACGTGAAACTTAAAAGTAATATTAATATCAATAAAAATATTCAACCAATGAAAAATCCATCGTAAGAAATATATTTTAAATATAATATTTCTAATATGAGCTCTAAGTCCCGACTAGAGTCTAGGGTCCACTATTCAACGCCATACAAAAGTTAGTAACTATTGAGCTAGCGGTGAGGTTGCACGTCTTTCGTGTAAAAATTCGCGCTTTCGTATCCATATAAGTGCCAAAAAAAGTGTTATGCAAATTAAAAATTTAGAAATAAAATAGAATTTGTGCTTTTTGTGTGTGTTTGTGTGAAAGAAATTGTGTATTTTTCCATATTATAATCCTTGGATTCTGATGGCGTTGATCGTTATTTATATATGAGGTTTGGAAAAAAATCAGCTGTTTAAACGAATGGCTGCCGTGTCGATTATAATGTAAATTTTCATGTATTTAAATTCAAATCTATTTCTGGATATCGGTGTATTATCATATGTATATTGGAAGTTAAATATTTTACTTTATTTCGACGTTTACAGTTGCTATAGCTAATAGCGTAGTTACAGTACGTTGTTGAAAATAATAATGAATGTCTTATTTTAATATCATCCTATCCTATCCTATATCTTATAAAACAAAGTCGCTTTTTGTGTCTGTCTGAACTTTCTAACTCTTCTTCTTCTAAACCACCCAACAGATTTTTATGCGGTTTTCACCAGTAGGTCGAGTATTTCTCAGGGAAGGTTTATATATAGTTTATTATTTGTACATTCTTATGTAAATTAACATAAATACGATAAATGTGTATAAACTCCTACCCGTTGAGACACTTTCGCGCATGCGCTGCTTTAATGGTAAGTACTACATGAAAATAATGTACTGGAGTATTGTTCCTCTTAATAAGATCTACAAAAAAGTCCGCGACGGCATATTCATATCTTTTAAGAATAACGTGTAGTGATCATATTTCTGTCTAAAAATTGTAATTTCAATATATTTTTTATTGTGAGGGATATTTTTCCATAATGGTATTAATCCTTATCCTTTAAAATACTTTATTAATTTTCTACGTTAAACGAAGATAAAATTTGCTTTTTAAACTATTTCGAAATTGCGAATAGTTTTAGAGAAAAACGCATTTAATTGTTGACACATCACGCCGTTCACACATCAGCTGTATCGACTCAAGTTTTACTTATCCCTTAGTCTTAGCATATAAATAAGTATATTAGTTACGTTGGCCATTTAATGTAGATCAAAACTGTTTTTCACTGTTTTTCATTTTAATAAGTACTTTAGAAGTTGTTACAATATCAAAACATCCTTGCTCCGAAACGCGCCACGCGACGTTTTGCTTATACAAGCGCGTTATGAGCAGTCATCGGTGGTTCAGTGGTAGAACGCTCGCCTGCCACGCGGGCGGCCCGGGTTCGATTCCCGGCCAATGCGTTCTATTTAATTTTCCTCACAGGCAGCCACGTAGTGCTTGCTTTTCATCGGGGACAGAATACCCTCTTCAGCATTAACCACAAGTTAAAAAAAAAACCCGCCCGCTATAGAGGCATAGCAATGAAGATTTAGATGCGTTTGCACGTATTGGATAATTGGAATTGAATGTATTATTTCAACGCGATATATTTGGTTTTATATTTTTTGTAGTAGTTATTAGTAGGTAGGCTTTTGTTTATAATTTCTTTCGTATAAAAATAGTCATTTAACTATCTAAAAATAGTCATTTGAATATATTTTAATATGTACTTGAAAAGATTAGTAGCACAAATTTAAAATTACGGTACACGGTCACTAAAAAATCCTTGCCGAGTAAAACAATTGGAAAATCCTTATTGAAACTACGAAACTGCGGGTTGCATTAGGGTTTAATTAATTTTCACATTATCTTAAGTGCTTTGCAAACATACATTATATGAATAATCCAGTAGTAAAAGCGGGCGAAGCCGCAAGGGGGTCGCTAGTTTTTTATATAATTTAAATTCAACAAAAAAATAGTAGTAGTTGTTCTTTAAATCTTAGGTACTTTTAAAAACGAGTGCAAATTGAAACAAACATAATTTTATTTATGCAGACCGTTGATTAAACTATATATAATACGGCGTTGAGCTCCGCCACCTGACTCTAGAATTCAGCGGAAAGTGGGGAACGTAGTGTCTTAACACTAAACTCTCCCAGCCTACACTGCAACACGCTGAATACAGCGTGAAGCTGAAACAAATTAACAAAAAAAAGCCATATAACACTTGTTTTGTCAATTGTCCAGTATTCAGATTACAACATTAATCAATATCTTCTCTATAGCTTTTCAACGTTTTTATGACAGATTCCATTAACCAAACGCCTCTTAATATCCCATATCAATTATATTATCGAAAACGTCGATTGATAATTGAATTACTTTTGCTTTTAAACTTCTTCTCGTATATATACTTTTAGTTGCCATTCATTTTATATTGAAAACTTAATACTGTAGGTCGTCGTGGCATAGTAGTACAAGGTTTGACTGTAACTGGAATGGTTGTAGGTTCGATTTCCAGTTGGGAAATCTCATTTACTTTATTTCTTTTCTCTGGTAATAAAGCAAATAGCTTTAAGTTCCACCAATCAACAAGCAAAATGTGATGAATTGGGCGGAAAGTGGGGAAAGGAGTGCCTTCATAAATTTAAAAATAATTAATGATTAATGAAAATGTTTAAGAATATACTTTTTGGATATGAGAGAAATAAAATATATACAATAGCTGACGTATTTTCCACTTAGGTACAAGAAAATGCAGATTTAAATTTCATATACCTACCAAACGTTAATTTTCTAAATACTTTGTAGATATAAAATAATAGAGTCGACTCTATGATAATTTTCATTTTTTATATTAAGTATATTTAATTTTTATATTTATATACGAGTATATTATACATACATATGTTTAATACATACATATATCAAATTAATTCATTTAAAATTCTAATCTTATCTGCTAACTTATAATGTATGCGAGTGTAGACAAGAACATTTTTATTACCGGTAGAGTATTCGAGGAAATCTTGCTGGTTTTTGTACACAACGCGAATAGCAAGTAAAAACTAAATATAAATATTATTTTATTAACATATAATTATGCTAGATATATTAAAAATATGGTAATTGTGACGCAGTTAAGTAAAGTTAAGTAATGCAGAACTGATTTTTAGGGTTCCGTATCATAAGAAAAATATTACATCTCCTCGAATGGGAATCAAACCCACGATCGGTCGCGTTTACACACGCTTGTGTCCCTTCTTCTTTTTTGATAATTTTAACATTATTTATATGCTAATTTCGATAACGAGGCTTAGAACTTAGGTAGCACTTAACGGAAATTTAAGTTAATATGGGGTATTTAACGTCTTAAAGCATTAAGAGAATTTGCTTATTCCAATATCAAAAGGTAAAATTTAAAATTTGGTTTGCAAAATTGACCGCAATATATTTAATAAGTTATTTTTATAAAATAATTTCTTTTTAAGTTTGTTTTTTTGTATTTTTTATATCATTAGCTAGCTGGCCAAACGTTTAAAATTAGATTTTCTATAAAATCGATATTTTAATATAATAATTTATATTAAAATATCGATAATAATTATAAATAACTATAATAGAATATATAATAGAATAGAATAATTAACTATAGTACATAGTTTGGTTTCATAAAAACGTAGGAAATTAAAATGTATTTTTATTTTAATAAAAAATATGAAAATATTTTGTGTCTTAATAGAAAACAGAGTGTCTTAACACTAAGTTACTAGGATTCCTTGCATACATTGAAGCTAAAAGTAAAAATATTAAAACTTACATATTCCTTATCATATACCAATAGGCTTATCAATTTTAATCTACGTATGAATTTGCTAGTTTCTGGTAAATTTTAAAGAGGTTAATTTATTTAAAAAACAATACGTTTCTCATTATATCTAAAGGAACCCCCTTTAGATACACAAACAGAAGGTAATGTAAAGAAAACATCAAATATAGCAAGCATAACTAACACTGGTTTGTTCCAAAAATAAACGTTTGTAGTTGGTTCAAAAGGCCAAGTTAAATTGTGGAACTAATTATTTCATTGTCTTCTAACGTAGAAGTGGGTGTGACAAACACTTTTCAGAAACATGAATATCTTTTTTGTACTAGCATTGTTTTTCCCGGCTTTTCCGGGATATGAATAACATTTATTAAAATAAAAGAGAATTTGTTTACCAAAAGGAACCTAGTGTTCCTCGTTTCCGATGAATTTTTGATAGGAAATACTAATAGTTCATTAAAATATTTATTTGTTTATACTAGGGTAAGCAGAGTTTCTCTGCGTGTTATATTGCAGAATCCAGTACTTTGTATCCAGAATTCGGCAGAAAGTGAGGAACGGAGTGTCTTAACACTAGGTTCCCTCTGCCTACCCTGCCATGTGCGGAATACAGCTCTATAAGAACGTATGGCTAATATTAATTTTGCTTGGAAATGAAAATACTCGGAAGTTAAAATTCCTCAGTGAAATTCGAAGCCGCAACGACCGCACACAAAGCCGAACACTTTCAATACCACGTATATATTATAAAAAGTAAATGGAACCAATTAATATGTAAAGTAAACGTCTAAGTAAGTAATATATTTATCTGCATACTAAATTGGATAAAAGATAAGGTGAGATAAGCTTAAGTTATAACTTAATAGCTTTCATATGTATTTTGGAGATAACAATTTATGGGTTATCGTTGCACAGTTGTGACAAGTATCAACGAACATGATAATTATGGGTTCCATTATATACTTATTTAGAGTAATTTATTGTTTTTTTTTCATCTTTTTTAGCCCTTCTTACACATAAATTGTTAAGTTAGCATTAAAACACTGAGTTCTGTAACTTTTCTCCCAGTAACTGAGAGGTTGCGTTCAGAGGTTGCGTTCGAAACTTAACGCCGAAGTTTATTGCTAAAAATAAAATAAAATAACTTCCATTATTTCAAGCGAAATAAACGTTCGGTTATAAGTTTAGTCACGGGTCGTCAATTTTACTGGATTTACTTCGGTTCCATTGCATTTTTGTTGATCGGCAATTTAGTTGGTCTCTTTGTATAAGGAATTTTTCGTCGGTTACCATCATTGAAATCGATGCTTTTATAAATATCTGATATTGTTTCAAATAATAGTTTTTTTAAGCTTTATTTAGTAAATTTGTAGGTTTATCAATGTAAATTGATATACTTAAGTAAGGATTTATAAATGACTTGAGTGGAGTAACTCAACGCCGCATTTTTATTAGTCATACGCTTGTGCCTGTCGCCTCAAATGGGCAACTAGTAAAAATATAGGGCGTAATTGTTAATTAATACATTTTAAAATACTGGCAATGTTTAAGATAACGGTATCAGTTGTAAGTTTAATTAAGAAAATTGAAAGTTGTATAATATATCAAGTAAATCGTTTACGTATTTGGAGTAAATTATAAGTAACACTTAGTCACTAGTCACCAGTCGTGGCGCAAGGGCAGAAGCATCTGACTATATATACGACAGGTTGTGAGTTCGATTTCCACTCGAGGAAATTGAATATTTATTATATTTTCAATCCCTTGCAACTCCTCTAAAATTAGACGCAGAATGGGGAGTGTAGTGTTTCAACCCTAGATCCCTCTGCCAAAAAAAGTAACACTAAAAAGAAGACATTTGAATGTGTAGTAAAACAGCTAAGTAAGCTCAATTCTTACTCGCTTCGCTTCATTTCGCTCGCTATACCAACAAATGAAATAAGATCTTCAAATTAGGTAATGTTTTTAACCGCACAGCTCTCACGACAGGATTTTTCTTACAAAATATTATATTTTATAATTATAAATTTATTTACAGTTGTAAAACATATATGTACTGTGAAAATAATATAAATATATATAAATTTAATATATAAAGTGCTAAGAACATGTATGAAAAGAGATATATAAGATACAGTCATATCTCGACTGAACGACTCGCTGAACTCGACGTTCTCACAAGGAAAATGTAATATGCGTTCATATTTAACTTTAAATTTAATAATATTGTATTGAATTTTTACTTTTTGGGTGATATTTATTAGATATTACAAGAATTTAATATTACAAATATTACAAGATTTTAATACTTTAAAGAGGCTTAAATGTATATTTTCATTTCGTGAAAAATGGGGAACGGAGTGTCTTTGCACCAGGTTCCCTCTGCCTATCCTGCTGTGTGCGGGATACAGCGTGAAGTTGTACATATGCACATATTTCAATAGATATTACCTTTCCTGAGTTTATTTTGGAGATTCTACAAAAAAAAATATTTAGTCAAAAAATTCAATGAGTTTATGATTATGTTTTTTTATCTTCACCTCATAGGAAGGATCTATTAAAAGGAGCAGAAAGTGTTATAAGAGACTATAAAGTAATTTAATAGGAAATTTAGAAAATTTGCATTTTCTGTCTGGGAATCGAATCTCTTGTTATCTTCGTTTGATTATTATATTTTTAAACGTTTTTTTTCCTGAAAACGACTTTAAAACTTCTAAAAAATTACTGTGCCACTGCGACAATATTATTATTCCACACGAAAATTCTATCTAAGTAAATAATACGTTAGAAAATCTCTCCATAAAAGGATAATTTCAACAAAGCCCTTACTTATTTGAGTATGAAACGGTACAGAGCAAATAACAAACGTCATTAAGAGTTGTTTGACTTATTATTTACTCTGGAGGCAGATCTCGTTTCGAAATGACAACTTTCATAGTAAAGTTTATTATATTAAATAACGAAAGTTTGAGAAAGAATTGCGTGCAATAAGAGCTATTTATATTATAATATTTTTTGCAAGTAATGTGTGGAAAATTTACAGTTAAAATACTTCCGCCTGAATTCCAGACATTTCTTGTTCAACGGCGGAGCTTAACGCTGCACTTCTTATTTATTTCTCCAAGTGATTACAGTCATATAGATGATATAACACTGCTTCTCGATGGTTTCTCTTTTTATTATTAATTTAAAATTCTAAATTGAGTAAATTTCTTTTCTATATAAACCTCTTCTGTAATAATCGAAAATAGGAAAAATGAAAAAAGATGAATTTTACAGTTTCAAGTCCAAGTTCCAAGTTCAATCTGAAAAATTTTTCAATGTTGATATGAGTAGTGCAAAGGCAACCTTACCTTTAATTCTATATACAGTTTGACTACTGTATTTAGGCAAGTTTTAGTACCTTATATTATATAAAAGAAATATACCAAAGGCAATTTATTAATATAAAGAAAAAAAAATGTTAATATAATATCGCCTATTACAGAAACGTCTCAAGAGATGCTTGAGATGGATATTCGATCTGGATAAATCTTGCCGTTGAGAAAATTATTATGAAATTTCAAATATAGGTTATATTAGCTCCAATCCACATGTTATATGAATAAACATAAAGTTAACAACACACTAGGTTCCCTTTGGTTTCCCTACAATATGCGGGATACAGCGAGAAGTTAAATATGAAATAAAAAAAAATAATATTTAATCAGCTTTAGACTGTACCTATCCTGCATACAGTAGGGAAGGCAGAGGGAACCTAGTGCTAAGACTATTCCCACTTTTCGCTCAATTTTTCGAGCCATTGCGTGTTAAGTGGCGGAACTCAACACCGGAGTTTTGCCTTGAAGCCAGGGCAAAGAAAATGAAAATATTCATAAATAACAATTCATTCCCTCGAATGGGGATCGAACCCACATCTATGCCCACACATACGCCGCGATGGTGTCTAGTAGTGAAATAATTTAATTAGACAAATACTAAACATTAACTGGCAACACTACATGATTTTCATACTAATTCATAGATTGTATTGATATATTATAGTCATCGATAATAATCTTTTGTTCTCTTATAATAATGACGCATTAGATGACCCAATAATGCGGTGGTAATAGTTACTTAGTGGTCGTGGTTAAGAATTTATTATTCTAATTCTAGAATAAATGTAGGACGTCGTGGAAATGCGTCGGAAGTGGGTTCGATTCCCACTCGAAGAAATTAACTATTTGATATTTTCATTTCCTCGCTCTGGATACGAAGTAAGGTATGACGTTGAGTTCTGTCAGTGGCTCTAGAGTTCGGTGGAAGGTGAGGAACTGAAATGTCTTAAATAAAGAATGTTTTGTTTTGTTATTTGAACTTTGCTGGATTTGAACCTGCGTCTCTCGTCGTCTAAGAAAGTTACTAGTTAAGTTACTCGTTCTTGTCATGTTATAGGATAACTAATGATATATAAATAGAACTAAAAAATAAAATTACGTAATTTATATCCTTTTTTTATATAGATAAATAAAAAATAAACATTCAAAATCATAGATAAGCCGGAAGTTTATTGAGATACTGAAGTACTTTCCGGTTCGTACATTTGGGCGGAAATTCTCATCAGAATTCAATATTGCCTTCATCAAATACTACAATTTGGTTCAAAATAACTGTCGATATGACATAAAAGCGGTAGTTTTCATCGCAACCATGACTTTCATTTCTTGGCAAGTACGCCAGAAACCATCATTTCTATCGTAAACACTAATACCATTTTTATTGTTCTTATTCAAAACGTAATAGTTATTTATGGGTTTGTTTTATGGGGCGTGTATCCCGTAGATTGGAATTTACAAACGAAATTGAACGATTTCGAAGTAATTTCAGTTTTGATTATGAAAGTTAGTCTAAACTACTACACTCTTCTATTAATACTCTATTTTCATCTATATAAATAGATACTATAGAAAATTGCCAATAGTAGCGTAGAGACACTTAATGTGACTGTAAATGCGACAGGTTGTGGGTTCGATTTCCACCTTAAGAAAAGATAAATTGAATAATTTCATTTCTAGGCTCTGGCTTCGAGGAAAATGCTTCCACAATTTGGAATTAGATTTCGGAAAATGGTGAACGAAGTGTCTTAGCATTAGGTTCCCTCTGCTTACCTCGCTATGTGCGGGATACAGCGTGACGCTAAAAAAATAAATTTAAAAAAATGAAAAAATATATAGTGCTTTTAATTGAGCCGAAATATACAGTAATGTCAAAAGAACCACAGATTTTACCAAATGATAGAAGTTTATAGGAGTTAGCTAACGAAACACCAATAATTAAGTTAAATGGCGGCCGGTTGTGGTGCGGGGCTACAAGCGTGCAACTGCAAGCGGGTACTGGGTTCGATTCCCATTTGAGGAAATTAATTAATGTTTTCATTTCCTTACTAAATCGCAAATAATTATAATTACCTTAGAAGACATATAATTCTATTAAATACATATCCAAAAAGGACTACTTTTCTACGTCGTTCAATTATCCATATTGAAGCTATACGAGTATCGAGTTAACAAAGAAACTGAAGTAAAAGTAGGAATTAGTTTGGCTTCGGGCCTTATTGCATTCCTGTTCTATCCCATGTCAGGATGACTTTTCCTATTATTTGGGAATAAGAATTATTTTACAAGGCAAGATTTAGTAAGCTATAGTTTATTTATTTATTAATGGTAACAACTGACACAATGGGAACATGTGTCATGGAAATTTTTTTTTAATGGAAAATACCTAATTGGCTTGAGTTTCCCATATAAGGAAAAAAGAACCATGTTGATGGAAAGGACATGCAAAAACAAAAAAATAAATAACTTTGAAATTAAAAAGAATATAATTGTTCTTCGGCTATCTAATCTTAGCTATCTTTTTTAATGGGTCACATTTCTTTGAATTTTCCTCATCACTATCAAGACTTAAGCCTCAAAGGCATTGACTTATAATAGATTTTGATTAATTTTAGTAACCTAGCCCTGTATTCAGCACGTAACAGGGTAGGCAAAGGGAACCAAGTGCTAAGACACGTGCCCCATGCGCCGCTCATGTCTCAATACATTGTGTGTTGAGAGGCGTAATTAAACGCCGTGATATGTAAAAAATGTTTAGTGTTTTAATTAAAAATCCATCTTTATATCCAATTTTACATGACATACAAGGTATCATTCATATTTACAAGCTGAAAAAAAAGCCTGAAAAATTCCACATTGTGATATTTGCGGTCTATACAATTTACGATCGCCATATAACAATATAAAACCATGAAAAAACTGTTTACGTTCATCGTTAAATGTTTATTGTTGGGGCATATGAAAGGGGCCGTTGCCCTAAAATTGTAAGTTTCTTTTAAATATTACTAGTGAATACTGGAATACCTTCCTCATTCAGTGCAGAGTTCCCCACTCGAGGAAGTAGTAAAATATTTATTTACGTTTATATTTCCATTTCTTCGCTCTGGTGTCGAGGCGCGGCGTTGAGTTCTGCCACTCAACACGTAATGCGTCCAGAATTCGGCACAAAATGGGGAACGGAGTGTTTTAACAATGGGTTCCGTCTGGCTACCCTGCTATGTGCGGGATACAGCGTGAAGCTGATATAGTGTCGTATATTTAAAATGTTAGTTGTGGTGGAATTTCTACTTTGGTGGATTACATACTTTATATTACAATATTTGTCAAAATGTTTACTTAAAATATGTGTATTAATATCAAAATTAATGTGTATTTAATAATATTTTATTTTGTAATCTTATTCGTTCGTCTCAATGCTTGGAAAATTCAGATCTTCATTGACTAAAGACAGAAAAATTGTACAATAATGATCAAATATTTATATGAGTCCGTCGAGGTGCAGACTCCTAGGCGTGTGACTATTAATGATACGGTTCGACTCCCACTCAAATAAATAAAATATTTAATATTTTCATTTCTTAGCTCTGGTAACGAGGCAAACAGCAAAGACTGAATGTTGAGTTTCGCCACTTAATACGTCGGCATAATTTGCCAGTGAAAAGAATATAGCTGGGAAGTATCGGTGTGTCTTAAAACTACGTTCCCATGGTCCCTTTGGTTACCATGGTAATTGCGGGCTACAGTATCACGCTAAAGAAACACTATATAGGGAAATAAACATTTTAATAATTTATATTTTAAACCTCCTTCAAAAAATAATGGTTCAAAATAAAAAACTTACTTTAAAAATACCTTCTTTTACCATATAAGATGTAAATACGTATTCTAAAAAAATTAAAGTCCTAATACAAATGCAAGATCACGTAACTCGAGGGTGTAAAATCGTTCATGTTCTAAACACACATACTTATTGTCTCACATGGAGTTTTGCATAACAATTTATTCTACCCTTTATGTACATCGTTTTAGAAGTGGGGGATACTTCTAACCTAACCTAACCTAACCCCTCCTCCCCCCTAAATAAATAAATGGCGCCCCTAAAGTGATAAATGGCCGTAAATATTATCATCTAGTATCATCGATAATGTAGGTATATTAGAACTTCCCCCTCTCTCTATTTCCACTCACTCTTTTCTCATACATATCTTTTGTTATTCTTTTATCACATGCCCACGTTGTTAATTCTCACAGTGACATCTTCGCTAGTACCTGCCATTTTGTATTCTATGAAGAGATCGCATCTTCACAGAATTCATCTTTCTTTCATTCTTCTTTTAGAATACTCACTTTTCCACTCAAAACCAGTTTTCCAGTAAAACCCGAAAGCAAAAGCCAAATTCGTCATCAATGCAAACTTCCACGACATTGTGGCGGAGCTTAACGCCGTGTTTAGTCATATAAATATCACATATACATATATTTATCTGGAAAGGAACCCACTGTTGTAATTGAACCCACTTCAACGTTATCTCTAAGCCACGTGCCAACTTCACCGTGCCAGCCTTAATTAATTGTTAATTGGCACAAATTATAGTAATTAAATGTGTTATTCACAATTTTATTGCATTAATTATCATGTTTATCCGTAACAGATCATTAAGTTCTATAAATAGCTTGATATATACGGTATGTCCGCTATGTGGTTTAGAATGCATAATTGTATTTAATAATTTACATTGCCTTAAGCGAAATCTAGTAGAATAATATTAATAGTAATAAATAGAGTATAATAATAACAATGATGCCAGTCTTGGCACAGGAGCACAAAGTGTGACTGTAAGCGCCACTGGTTGTGGGTTCGATTCCTACTCGTGGAGATGAAATATTTACTTAAATGTATATTTACATTTGTTCGTTCTGGTGTGACAAGTGTGTAAAGGAGTGTTCTAATATAAGGGCCCCGCACACAGCAGGGTAGGCAGAGGGAACCTCGTGTTAAGAAACTCCGTTCCTAACTTTCCGCCAAATTCTGTAGGCATTGCATTTTGAGTGACGGAACTTAACGCCGTGCTTTACCTCGGCATGTGGTCTACTGTGATAAATTAAAACTGCATCATTATTATTATGTAGACAGCGTATATTTTAAGTAAAATGATCGATCGATTTATCTAAACAAAAGTATTTTGGCTTAGAACTCAGCTTGGTTCTTTATTTATAACTTCTAGACGTGCCAACTTAGTACATAGCAATCTTTAATGGCCATATTGAGAAAAGAATTATAGTTTTCGCTATTAATTTTCTCTATTATTCGTTTTTTGTTATTTTTTTTTCTTATTCTCATCTAAATTATCATCAAAAAATCCATACAAAGAGCTACAATTGGTTAATTTTAGATTCAGCTCTCTATTAGATACTTAAGCAGTACAACCTCCTACGTTATCTAGAACTGATATTTCCCCATATTTTTCCATTGTACCGCACAAAGAAGGGTAGACAAAGGGAGCCTGGGAACCTAGTGTTAAGACACATCCGTTTCCTACTTTTCGCCAAATTCTGGAGACATTGCGTCTTGAATGGCAGAACTTAACGCCTCGTTACCAAAGTGTGGAAAATTATATAGTTTACTTCCTCGAGTGAGAATCGAACTCATAACCTGTCACGTTTATAGTCGCACGCTACGCCACGACTGATCCCAATAATGTATAATACAGATATATTTTGCTTTGCACAGCTATAGACATTTAAAGTAAAAATAGATTGATATACAATAATTACTGGTTGAAACCGAAACCATAAATTTGCGTTTGATTGACGTTAATTAATTGAAGAATATTGATTGATATTTTAAAATATTGTTGCTATTTTCGTCTCTGTGTAAAGCTTAATATAAGTTCACTTCAGTTCAGTTCAGTTCTAATTAATGGCGCTTCGAGCGTGCCAGTTGAGCACCAATCACTTCGCCAATCTCATGTTATATGGAGAACACATGAAGGAGATTGTAGGGTAAAAAAGAGAGTAAGGACTCTACTTCCTTTTTGAAATCTTACATACATAGTCTTTAATGAAAAATTGGAGGGTGTAGATATTAAGTATATTCATATTATAATGGAGATTGAACTTGTAACGATTTTTTATACTATTTTCGTATATTCTTGCATCTTCCATACTAAACAGTATATACTGTATACAAATATAATTAAATACTCCATTCTTTACTCATACTCATACATACTCATTTGGGAATCAAACCCACATCCATCGCGTGTATAGTCAGACCTAATCCAACTGCGAATGAAAGGCAGAATTGATCGTTGCGTATTATCTTGTTATCAGAAGGGAGAAATGAAAATAATTAATTTTTCTGAATAAGAATCGAACCCAGAACCGACAACGGCCTCGTCATTTTGTCACATATTAGTACCACATTGATATAAAGCAAATATTAATTTAGTTTCCAATTTATAGTTAATGAGATGCATTAAGCTGGATCTTGCAAGACTTGGATGTAAATTATGAGCCAACTCTATTATAGACGTGCATAACGTATAACGTTAGAAAACTTTCCATTCATCTTATTAGTACCTACTGGTACTTAACAAATAATATTTTTTTAGCGTCACTCTGTATCCCGCACACAGCAGGGTAGGCAGAGGGAACCTAGTGTCAAGACACTTCGTATTCTATTTTCCATATAGTTCTGGACGCATAGCGTGTTGAGTAGCGGAACTCAACACCGCGTTTTGCCACAATACGAGAGCTAAGAAAATAGAAATAATAAATGTTTAATTTCCTGGTAATCGAACTCACATGACTTGGCCTGGCCTATGAGAACATATGTATCAACCTTCAATTTACACAAAAAAAATGTTTTTAAAGGTCACTTAGGCACACTTGGAGTCATCAATTAGTGTTTAACTAACTTTAAACTTAAACTTTAAAATCAGTTAAGCTTAATTGACATCTTGGAGTGTGGCTATAATGCCCGTTACCGTTAAAATCACGTAGTAACGACTGATTTTAATACTCGGGGTCCCTCGTAAAGCTTAATGTCCAATAAATAATTTGAGCTTTTCTTTCTATGCTTTTAAGAGGTCGTCGGTACCCAACGATACATTATGATAAAACTTTTGGATTCAATGATTCGTGAAATGATGAAGAATATATGTAGGGCGTTATTTGAAGTTAATAATTATTTATTAGGTCGTCGTAGCAAAGAGACACGAGCGTGCGACTGTAGAGGCGACGGTTATGGGTTCGATTCCGACTCGGGGGTATAAACTATTTTGATATTTATTAGATGATGCCTCGTAAATTCGGCGAAAAGTGGAATATTGAAATGTCTAAGTAGAAACAGGGTCTTTATAAACTAGATTCTCAGATTTAAAGTGGATCTGCCTATGCTTTATTTTTTGTAGTAAAAATAAGCCACAAATTGAATGCCTAAAATTGGAGAATGGAGAATATTAATAATACATTAGATATTTTATTATTTTCTAGACTTTAGGCCACTTTCATAGAAATAGGTTTAAAAATGTAATATTTATACAATTTAGTATTTACATATATTTTATAATATGTATTACTCATTGTGTCACCAGATAACAAGGTACCTTACGGTATTCTCTTAAGAGAATGTGATTTGAAAAATGAGTTTCAGGATTTATATAGATACGTATATAAAAAAGTAACCAAATGTTAAACATAAGCAATCCATTATTCTACTTCCACGAGAAATTATTATTGCAAAACTAAATATCTATAGTTTATACGCTGGTTTATATAACATACATACGAAAATAGAATGTTTTCAATCATAAAAACGCTCGTTTAAGAATTTTCAGGTCACAGATTCTATACTTGTGGATTTGATTTATGTTAGACAATGAGAAGGAAAAGAAAGCGGAGAATAATTTTCTATTTATTTAGATTGGGTATAAAAAATTGTATAAACCATGGTTAAATTAGAAAAAAAATGATTAGTATATCAGTGTTTAAAGTAATTGCGTAACCGATAAAAATTATAAACATAAAACAATAAGTAAGAAGGTGAGGGTGAGACCTCGGTTGACCTTCGAAAAACAGAATCGATGATAGTAGGAGGTCACGTAACAAAATGAGGATCCACGGAGGGCACATATGAATAGACTGATGACAGTGGACGAGACAAAAGAAGTATACAGAGAGCGTAGTGTTCGACACTCCGTTCTCTCTAGCTAAATAGGAAACAGCTTGAGGCGAAAAAAATAATATTATTTACTTTAACAGAAATTTAATCCACTATTTAAAGAACAACAAGTTTGATCCATAACATCCCACGTTCAGATTTCAGTGGCACGTGAAAATTGATTTCGTTAAACGTAAAAAGGTAAAAGCTTTTATCATATAAAACTTTGTCCTTGGGGACGTACGAATATGCCTGGATTTTCCAAACATTGTTTTTCGAGTGTCAAGAATCGTTATAACATTGTAAAGATTAACCGACGTCGAACAACGACTGACTTACTATAATCGAATGGAAATAGTGAACACCCTTGTGATGCAGTGGAATTAGTACTGGCTGGTAAAGGATGTTTTAAGTTTTAATATATTTTTTAGCTTCACGCTTTGTCCCGTATATAGCAGGGTAGGCAGAGGGAACCTGGTAGTGAACACTCACTTACCATTAAGACCCTACTTACCGCGGAATTTTGGTGGGGTAAAATAGTAGAATAAAAATTATACGACGCTATATTTCAAAAAGATTTTTATCATAAGCTACAGTAAGCGAGACGAGCTTGGGTTAACGAGCGAAGCGACTTGATTCCTATCTATATTATTCATATAAGCAGAATTTGTACACAAAAATCACCTTATGAAACTGTAGCTTTTATTTTTGTATCAATATTTAAAATATACCAAAAGTTTATTTCATAATTTTATATAGGTAATTAATTATAATTAGCATTAACATGATTGCGGTTGTTAAACGTCAATCATTTTCTGTCAATGATTCATATATCATTTTTTTGTTGCAATTTTGTGCCTTTAACCAACAAGTTGCCCCTGTAAAGTCAAACTTCAAGCTGAATTAATTAAATGCTAAATAAAAGAGATTTTGAGGGCAGTCGTGGTGCAAGGGCACAAAGTGTGACTGCAACCACGACAGATTATGGGTTCGATTCCCAGTCGAGGAAATTAAATATTTAGTATTTTCATCTCTACACTCTGGTATCGAGGCAAAGTGCGGCATTGAGTGCCACTCAACATTCAATGTCTCCAGAAATGGGGAACGGGGTGTAAGACATCCCGGATCCCTCTGCCTACCCTGCACTGGGACACACGAGGTTCCCTCTGCCTACCCTGCTATTTGCGGGATTTCCAATTTAAACAACTCTCTATAACGAAATCCATGCTGTCCTCCAAATTTCATTCTCAGAAATAATATTGTACATGTCAGTTACCTGAAATAACTAAGCGGCTTAACGAGGCAGTGCTTTAACGATACGAAACGTTGAGACAGCTGAAATTTAATGTAGAAATCTACTTGAACAGTATTTGTCGTTCAATTTCAATGTAATAATATAATTAAATTAAATAATCTTATTGTAAATTCTCTATGAATTTCAACTAAATAATTATAAATAATAGTTAAAAAAAAAGTAAAGAAATATGCTTTTAAGAATAAACTTAAAAACCGATAGGCACAGGCCCGTCTGTCAGGCAGGAAGGCAAATAAATGATAAGCCAAATACGTAGTTTGACAAACACCTATCCAGTTACAACTTGAAAAAATCTTATCATATCGTAGTTAAAGAAATTTTAAGTTTAAGGTTTAGGCCTAAAATCTATTCTCATTTAAAAGAAATATCAAGTACCAGAGCCAAAAAATCAATAACAAATTAAATCACCTTCAAACTCTATCTCACACACAGCAGGGTAGGCAGAGGGAACCTAGCGTTAAGAAACTCCGTTACCAACTTTCCGCTGAATTCTGGAGGCATTGCTTGTTGAGTGGAGGAACTTAACGCCACGCTTTGTTTCCACACCAGAGTGACGAGTTGGTTCCTCGAGTGGGGATCGAACCTACAACCAGTCGCGT
>JAEBDU010006912.1:0-19130 GCA_016802625.1 Heliconius numata | reverse complement strand
TTTAAATTTATTTTTGTCATAGCAAAATATGTTTCTATAAGTAAGTATATTATATATTAAATATCTGTGATGTATATTGTATACAGATTACAAAATTTTAAGATAAATATTCTAATCGTAAATCTGTCGGTAAATCCACTCTATAACGACCTCGTTCTCAGCATTCCGCTTAAATGTATACAAGTATTTTTGTTTCTCTTTAAACTGCTTTGTTAACTGAAATTGATTGAGTGAGATTACCTTTAAAAAAATTGTCTTATAGTACAAATAAGTAGTGTTTGTAAAATTTAATTTCAAAGCAGTAAATTAAGGTCTAGACAAAATGAAGCATCTCAAGTAAAATATATTCACCCAAAATTGATAGATTAGATAAAATATTATTTTTGAAGATTGCATTTTGTACGATACTACCTTTGCTGCTACACCCAAAAAAAAATAAAAATTCATTTCCTCAAGTAGGAATCGAACCTACAACTTGTCACAACCACACTTGTGCCTCTGAGCCACAACTGGCCAGAATGGGTTGTAGATACGTCATATTATTTTGTAATAAATAAATAAATAAAATTATCTTTAGTTGTTTTGTAGGTTAAAAAAATATATAGTGTTTTAATTTTTCCGCTTAATATAGACCCGAATTCAGCTTATATATATTGTATTTATTTAAAGCACAACTACCCTGTTGGCACCGATAAGGACTCTCTATTGGCAGAGGTGGTTGAAAAGCTAAGAATCGCCGAAATTATAGGTAGGTACAGTATTCTATTATAATTTTATGTAAGTTTTTTTTTTTAATATATTTTAAAATTTTAAGGTGTACTATAATTATTCTTTTCAAATTTCTTTTAAAATTTTTGAGGTGTAATTTTATCTCGATTAATAATATATCGATCAATTTAGGTAATATTTGTAGCAGATTTTTTTTGTGCGATATGTATGAAGTATTTAATGAATGTGATAATGATGAAAGTTTTACCACTCAGTCTAATATTTCACTCTAATATTTTTAAATATGTAAGTTAAAAATATATCTTTTATCAAATTTAAGAATTGATAAAATATCACACTTTTCGGTACTAATGTTGAAAAAGTTAAAACAAACACTTAAAAGACAAATGAGACGTCAAGTAATACAAAGTGGCAAAGTAATAGAGTACAGTTAGTTCCTTTAAGTTTCTAGGAGTACGAAGACATACATGCCAGTTAAAGTTGGTCGGTTACGACGCTGAGGCCAAGTAAAGATAGAAATAAAACACTTGGTGATTCTTGTAAACTAAACTACACTAAATAAAAACAAAACACTATACTTTTTATTAAGCTACCTAACAATTAAAGATGATTTCATTTATTTAATTTATATTCAAGGGAAACAAACTGAAAACTATTATTTATATAATGAAAAATAATAGAATGATCAAATAGATGATGCCAAATAAAAAATTAACAAAGAAAAAACATAGATATCATATTTTTATTCCTCTTTTCAATATAATTAACAGATACATTTAAAATATAATATAACTCTCTTTCATAATTCACATTTTAATCTAACAAGATACTTAAATACAGTAAATGGAGTAAAACAATTCAATGCTCATTGTAGCGGAAAGGGTCTGAGATTGGAGAGGCAATTGTCTGAAATACTAGTAATTTAAGTTGCATCGGATTCCGGATATTCGAGCTATATCCGGTACAATCTTCTGTTATATTTAAAGTTTCCTCTTTCTTTTATGTTTTTTCAAAGTTTCTTATAAAAGTACGATCATCAATTCCAAGATATTCTTTAATTTCATTTTTTATTTTTCTTGGATTTTATTCAAAACATGAAGTAATAAGAAAGCTGAGAATGAAAACTTCTTTGAAATATAATTTTAAATAAATAAAATTGACTCTTCTTTCCCCCTTTCTGCCCAAATATCGAAATATTGTGGATTGAGTAGCGGAACTCAAGGCTATGTATGTAATTATTAATATTTTCCCAGTGGTCTAATTTCATTAGCGCTAATGTGTGTTAATTATCATGGGGAATATTAATTACATAACTATATATTTATATAATTTCATTTTAAAATTGTGTAACATTAATGTAACCAGACAGTCACACAATGTTACAGACAGAAACTAGGGAACGGTAGTGTCTTAACGGGAACGGAGTCTCTTAACAGTAGGTTACCAGGTTTCCTCTGCCTACGTTGTTATGTGCGGTGAAGCTAAACCGAAATCTTTGAGGATTTCACAAGAAATGAAATGTTCTTTATTATAGGTTAATGATAATAATTAAGCTAAAATTAATAAATAATTAAGGCAAACTTTCCTACAGGTATAGTATCTTGTTCGTCAAAAGGCACGTGGAGTCTCGGTCAGGGTTTCCAAAAGCGAGAACTAAACGACAATCACGTAACGCTGTTTTGGAAGGCTTATGGCGACACTTTGGCACCTCTACCTAAGCCTAGATTGAAAAATGTACGAAAAACTCGTGCATGTTATAAAATTGGCTGTTTGTTTATAATCATTTATTTATTTATTTCGACATAACAGCGGCGTTTATTTCCGCCAGAACGGAAGGGAAAGACCCTCTGTTCCCATTAAGACACATTCGTTTCCCACTTTCCGCTGAATTCTGGTGGCATTGTGTGTTGAATGGCGAAACTCAACGTCGCGCATGCCTCGTTACCACAGCGATTAAATTAAAATAAGAAATATTTCATTTTATCGAGTAAGAATCGAACCCATAACCTGTCGCGTTTCCCTACCTCACTTAACGAATATTCTTTTGTATGTAATTTTATTTTCATTTTTAGAAACCAGTCATTAATGAAGGTCTTGAAAATGAAGACGATTGAAGAAGCTATATGTATCAGAATATATAATAAAAAAATTGTAGTAAATTCAGCATGTATTTAAAATACGGAACACACCAATACTTGATGAAAATTGGTTCAGAATTAACAATCGCTTCATTATTACCATTTTGAGGAAATGGCTTCAGAATTCTGGGGAAAGTGGATCAGAACTAAACGGGTTCACAGTGTCTAAGTTCCCAGATTCCCTCTGCCTACCCTGCTCCATAGCATATTCATATACAGCGCGAAAATTAAATTTACAACTTTTGCTAATACAATATTTGTATTAAAATAATACGTAATACCATATCTAGAATTAAAGAAAAATAAAACAAATACACATCGACTACCATTAAAACAATTAAAATTATCTTGAAATCCTGCAATATAGATATTCGACAGTCACAAAATGTATTATACAGGTTAAACAGAAGTTCTGACTTCCCTCAAAGTAGCGTTAGTTCGCGTTCTGGCTAACAAGCAATTAGGAATGCTTTTGTGAACCTCCCAAATAAGTACCAACGATGTAAATATGTATTTGGTATGTTTATTTAGTTTAATAATTAGAGGATAGAAGCTGAAGCAATTCCCAGGGTAATGACGATGCTGTGTAAAATATGAAATATCTATGAAATGTCATAAAAAAATCGATTACGTTTATTTATTTATTCACGCTTCATGCTATAACAGGTTAGGTAGAGGGAACCTAATGTTAAATCACCCTATTCCCTACTTTTCACCTACAAAAATTATTAAACTAACAGCAATAAACATGACTTATTTTAATTTCATCGCTATAGTAACAAGACAAAGGGCAGCGTTAAGTTCAGCCACTCGTCGCAATGTCTTGAAAAGTGGGAAATTATAATAATCCATTTCTTCAGCGAGAATTGAACCCACAACCGTAGCGTTTATAAACAGACGTCGAGCTGCATTTTCGACGACTTAAATTTATATTCAAAACAGTATTTCTAATACTAAATTCCTAATATTTGCAACAATCGCTGGTTGCGAAGTTTAACAAAAATCTCTCAAAGGCGGCGCTAACAACAAAACTTGTAATAGCCATATAAAAGTTTCGACGTGGCGACATGTGAGCACTTGGACAGTATCCAAAGTATTTATTGCTAACTTTCCTACATACGAGTATTCTACTATTAAACAATAAAACAAAAACCTTTATAAGGCAATAACATGTTTAATAAATAAAAACTATATATTCAAATATAATAGTAATAATATGTTTATGGGTTCGATCGCCACTCGCAGTAATGGATTGCTGATATTGGATTCCGTAGCTATACACAAAGGTTCTCATTATTGGGGACAGAAAGAGGAGAATGGAGTGTGTTGCCACTTCTCTTACAGGATACATTTAACATGATTGTATATCCTTATAACAAAGTGAAATATTTGATTTATTTCTTAAGCAAAAATCGAATCCACTAATATCAACAGCAATATTACCACTAAAATTCAGCATTTCGATACTCACTAACAGTTTATAGAACGTAAGGCAACTGAACGTTAAGTGCGAGACGGAAATGGGTGAGGAGTTAGGAATTTCAATATTCTAACAAACTAACTTTTGAGATAGAACAATTAGTATGTAATGCTATTGATAAATTATGTTACGAAGTTAGCGACTTTGTAAGCTTCTAACGGAATATGACAATGTGGATACTTTTAAGTATACAATACACCTTTTAATATGCGAAGAAGCATTTTCGCTTTGTTTCAAAGAAAACTTGGTTAATTATTTTAAAAATATGATCTATATATATATATTATTCTACAGAGAGATTGGTATTTAGATAGATAAATAGATACAAGTGATAGATGATTTTCAACTATTTTTGTCCCATATAGTAATTATAGTAGAATAAATCACCCACCACTTTTAGTGGGTGCAATGCCAAGAAAGAGAAATATTTTTAATCACGGAAGTTGGGGAAATACCATCATCATGTTTTTAAATAGAATCCAACCATCTGTATTTATTAAAAATATACATATCTCGTCTAGCTTTAAGAAGCTCTGTTTACTAATATTATAAAACTGAAAAGTTTGATTGAAACCGCTAATCTCAGGAACTATTGGTTTTAATTGAATAATATATATTTATGTTGCTGCAAGTGAGTGCATTATTTAATTGAACTAATCATTCAACAATTAATTTTCTTAAGTACAAAGAGGATTACTGCTAATGGAGGTGAGTACAAATGCACATTTTAAAAGAGGCTTTTAACCATTAGGTCGCAAATTACAGCTTCGAAGTCGTTTTCCTGCAAGACGATAGCCACAGGCGCCCATATAGGGTGTCAATGGAATTCTAAGTATCTCGTCGTCATACAATTTATCTAATTTAAAATTGTCATCGTGCCCGTCGTTGCGCAGTGGAACAGCCTGTGATTGTATAGGCGACGTTTAAAGATTCGATTTTCATTCGGAGGAGGAATTATTTAATATTTTAATTTATTCGCTCTGGTAACAAGACAGGCACGACATGGAATTCCACCATTTAGCATATAATATCTCAAAAATTTGCTGGAAAGTTGGGAACAGAATGAACTGCAATATACAACTTAAAGCTAAAGTAAATAAGCTTCCACAAATATTATTAATATTATTTACTTCCTTAATTAACAGATGTGTTGACCAAACTTTTAATGAAGTTATCAATTTTGTATGACCTTTCTGGACAGAGATTGTGGCTAATATTGTTATGGAACTGTGATTTAATTAATTGTTTGGATGGTGAAAGGTTTACGTTATATTACTCTCCTTAATTACTGTACCTTTTCGGGAATGTTTTTATTTTCAAGAAATTACTTTTTTTTTAAAAAAAAGTTCTTTCTTATTCTTTCTTTTAAGTTTTTCTTCTTTCTTCTTCTAAGTTCTTTAAAGTTTTTAAGTATCTATACGTAATTTGAGTGAAGTAACTTACACATGCTCGTCTTTGGCGCTGGGTACAAAACATTTGCAGTCTCGTTTCTGGAAGGTACTCTCTATCCAACTGCGTGTGGTTTTCTGTAACAACAATACAAACATATATTAATCATATAGGGTTTTATGCATATATATATGTAGGCACGATTATCATAAAATATAAAAAACACTACAGTATCACCGTAGCGGAGGAGGGCAAGCGTGTGACTTTAAACGATCGCTGTGAGTTCAATTCCCACTCAGGGTAATTAAATACTTAAAAATTTCATTTCTTCACATTCTATACTTATAGCATAGCGCAGAATATATATTATGTAGCGCTGCACATTGTCTACCTGAGCGGCAAAATAAAAGTCATATAGATATAATAGTTTACCTCGAGCGAGGATAGAACCCACAAACGCGTTTATAGTCAAATACTAAATTATAATATTAATACTGCGACGACGTTCTTATAAAGATAAATAATAAAATTCTATTTCATACTTCAACAAATTCCCATAAAATTTATATAAAAAAGTAATAGAATAATATTTTTGGATGAAAATATAAACTAAACATATATTCTCTCTTAGAATAGCCGTAAACGGGCGCAGTGGGATACATTGTGACATTTTTACCGAGTTGAAATAGGGTTGAAATGCGCTGCAAAAATTAAATTACTTTATTACACGTAGAAATATTACTACCATATTTATTGTGTAATAATAGTTTCTGCAGTTTTTAAAAATATCCTGGAATTATGGCGTAAAGTGGAGAATGGACACTAAGCTGACACTATGTTCTCTCTTGTATATGTCACGTGAAGCAATAAAAATAATTTATGATAGACTTAAAGACTTTTGGATTAAAACAATTTTCATACTTACAAAAAAAAAAAAATAGAGTTACAACTCTACTTTTATAACTTAGTATGACTAAGCCTAAGTAAATTGGTAGCAGCAAATTACTTAGCTAATCTAGAACTAAAGTTCACGACCGTGTCACAGGACTACTTACTTGGCTGACCGTCTTGTAAGCTAATGTGCAGAGAGTTTATCTTGATTATACAAGTGTTAAGTACACTACGTTGGTTCCTTAGGGATTCTGTGTTTTAGATCTTATCTTAATTTAGATCTATTCGTGAAAGCTACATATGTTTAACTTTAGTAAGCGAAAATAAATCTTTATTTCAGATGTATAGGATAATTTTTAAAAACTTTATAATTTAAATTTGAAATAAAAATATTAAAATTTCAATGTCCCGAGTGGGAATTGTATTCACAGTGGAACAGTTTCGCCCGTGCGGCATGTTAGTATTTAATAAAATAAAACCTTTTTCATACGTGTTCCTAATTCTAGTTTTCCCAATGTTAATCTTCATCAAAATTGACTTAGGACGTTTAAAAGAATAAACAAACCGAAATACATTTTTTGTTTAGTTGTTGGGTATAGTTGGGTATAAATTCACAACCTAATAAAAATTTCAAAATAAAAATGTTCGACTAGTTCCAGTATTATAACGCTTACCGTTTTCCTAAAATTGTATTACATGAAAATCTACATAAATAATGTTTCGTTATAAGATAATATACCTAAATGATTTTTAATTTTCCTCAAAAAGTCCCCAAATTTCGAAAGTATCCACAAACTGAAATAAAATAGGGCTCTAGCCCTTATAAAGATATGAAACAAACTTGGCACTCACAGAAGCGGTTTCCACTGAAATAGCTTGCCTAGGTCTAACTATATACGAGTATATAGATACGATACGAACGTAATATTTCCTCGGCACGCGGCCAAAACTGACAATAAATTGTGAAAGAGCTAATAATTAACCGGTTTTGGTTGGGTTTTCATAAAACATAAATTATAGTTTAAAAGATTTGATAATATATATGTATGTTTATATCGTGAAACTGACATATTGGCCGCATATCACGATATGATTAACTGTATTTTATCATATAATTGAATCGATAACGTGTACTGATTTCGTCTTTGAAGTTCGATCACATTATTAAATAGGATGTCCATAGAATATTTATGGACATCCTATTTATTTATTTATAAATTCTTATATACAAAAACAACGTTATCTTTTCTAAACTAATAATTTAATTTATACTTAAAAATCTATTGTATTAGAGATTATTAAGTTTTTATATAAGTTTCCGCTTTAAAAGCTCGTCGGACACCAGGATAATGGGATGAATGAAAAATAAGGTAAACTTTCATAACCGTCTTTCAATCTTTGGACGGGATGTTTAAACGTTAAACAATCTTCATTGAATTAGGTTATAAAGCGGAAAACTTAAAATAAGTTACTTTTTTGCAAGTGTCCGATACTGATTAAATTTAATAAAAAATAGATCCAGGGACTTTCTAAACTATATATAAGTCAAAAAAATTTAAATCCCGATACTTAAACTCGAGATTACCGAAAAATATTTTCATCAAATCGATTTATAAGAAGCAAAGAGAAAGAAAATTACAAAAGTTTAACGTTAAATATACAAATAGAAATTTCATTAGCTTCGGGCAAAGTTTGAGTTTGTTAAATATTTTGTATTTGATTAATATTTTCAAGGTATCTTTGTTGAAATAAATATGTTTTATATATAAGAGCTTAATTAACAACGAGATTGAAATATTTAAACTTGTTCATGCCAAAAACTGAAAATATATTTATATTTTTTATGATATTAATTAATTTTAGAGAAATAAAGTTACTAGACACTATTCAGAAAATATATATTCAGTTTCAGTAAGAATGTAACAAAGTCGTGCTGGTCGGGGGTTCATTCCTGCTCGGGGAATGAGTAATACTTACTAAATGTATATTTAAATAAAAGATTCTTCATCTAAATAAATAAGTAATAAAATATTCGCCAATTAAAGCCATAGAATCAAATCAAATCAGCTTTACGCTGTAACCCGCACACAGCAGTGTAGGCAGAGGGAACCTAGTGTTAAAACACTCCGTTCCCCATTTCTGCCGACTTCTGGAGGCATTACGTGTTGAGGGGCAGAACTCAACGCCGCGTAAAGCCTTTGTCTTAAAGCCATAGAGAAAGTGATTATTTCACATAAACACCACCAATACTTAACATTCAATATACTCACTTACTAATAGTATAACATAACGGTATTTGGCCAGTTTCGTAGCACACGTAGACCGCATCGCTACGTGACGTAGCATTGGGCGCTACGGTAAACTATTCTAGTTATTTCTAATATTCTATATGGAAACTGTTCTTAAAATGTCTATTGGAATAGACTACAGTTATAGCTTGAGAATTTAACACGAAGTCGAATGATACTTCTCATATAATACACAGTATGAAATAACAATGGCCGTTGGAGCAGACGCGTCCTTGAGTGGAGACCGCGGATCGGCAAGCGTAGCATAGGGCGCCCTCCAGCTCGATGGACCGACGACCTGAAGAAGGTTGCTGGCTTCGACTAGATGCGGAAGGCGGGGGATCGGGAGCTTTGGCGCACCCAGGGAGAGGCCTATGTCCAGCAGTGGACCCGAAAAGGCTGATTTGATTGATTGATTGATGAAATAACAAAATTAATTTGTTGTTAAACTGTTGAGTTTCTTGCCGGCTCTTCTCAGCAGAACTGCATTCCGAACCGGTGGTAGCTTTTTGTTCATATGTTCATTCGACGATTCAAAAGTGCTTATAATAACTGCCTATTTGAATAAAGAATATTTTGAATTTGAATATAATTCTTTATTTTCCGCTTTACGCTTTATCTTGAATATAACAGGTTAGGATTTGGTACCAGAATAAATTAAATATGAATAAATAATAATCCATTACTCCAAGTGGGGATCGAACAAACAACCGTCGCGTTAGTCACCTTGCACCACAACGGTCTCATATACCCATACTTCATGTTCCTTTGAAGTATTTAACGTAGTTTAGTAATAAATTTACGTAATGAAGGTGTAGAGTAAGACTATCGACACAATTATACTGTTAAGAAAAATACAACTTTTGTCTAAAACAATAAACAAACTTAATACTTAAAATCAAATTTACATACTTTAAAAGTCGTTAAATATAAATGGAAAAGGTCATCACATCAAAATATTCTTTTCAGCCAAAGTTAAATTGCGCTAGGGACATTTACAGACAGCCCAAAATCACGTTTTAATCAAAATTCATAGCTCTAGGGAATTCTGCAAAATATTTTTCTTATTTCGAGTGATATACGAACATGTCTAACGTGTTTGCCACCTGTGTACTAGTTGTTACAAAATAAAGGAAATTATATTATGGTAATGAGGCACTTGCAACAGAGTGTGGGTTCGATTCTATTTTAGTTTCTGGCTCTAAGCAATGCAGTGGAGTAAAGCGCGTGGTTAAGTACCCTCGTTCACGTCGTACGAGCCTAGATTGTATGAATACATGAGATACAGTATGAAGTTACAAGAGTATATAAAATAAAAAAACTATTAAATATAAAAATTATATAAGTTAATTCTTTAAGTTATGTATTATATTTCATATATTTAAATACAACATACACAGAAAACAAAAAATACACTATTTCTTAATTATATTCTCATATAGCTATGAAATTAATGACTAATTATGTTAATTAGAACAAGAGTTCTAAAGCAAACGGCGTTACTACCTACGCGTCTGCATTGCACTACAAAATGCAAAACCTTGTCACAACTAAGACCTTTAACGTCTTCATCATTAATTGTGATAAGGTGAACAATACCTTTTTATTATAGAAATAAGATTCAAATTAACATTTTGATATTTGCTGAGATTTTCAGCAAATACGAGTAGTTCCAAATTATTTAGATCTTGGATATATTAACACATTCACATTCTCCCACTCACTGAATTAGTTCACTTGTTATTTCTGTTTTACTTTCTTAACTGTACTTCAAGAGAAGTAGGTATACCTATAGAAATTAGTATTAAAAAGAAAAGAAAAATAAAATATGTATTAATCAAAGAAATGTAAATAATGTTTTGAATTAATAATTAAAAACTCAAATTAAATGACTGGCGCGGCGTTGAGTTGCGCCTTTCAACACGTAAGGCCTTCAGAATTCGAAGCTGAAATTAGAAAACGGAAGTGTCTTAATGAGAACGGAGTGTCTTAACACTAGGTTTCCAGGGTATAGGGTGAAACTAGAAAAAAAATACAAAATCAACATATATTTCAAAAACTTGGGAAACAGTAGGAATGTAAATGTAAATAAAAAATAAGCAGTTATCATTTGTACTACACGGAGCTCGTTCGTCGGGATGAATCTGCATGTTTTAGCAATGTGTGCTTTTTAATGTCGAGTATGTTTCATATTTTACCCAAGGTATAGCTAATGAAGAATAATATAATAATAGCTGCAACGAACCGTTACATTTAAAATTTACCCAAAATAAATATTAACCTACATTTGGCCAGTCGTGACGCAAGGGCACGAGTGTGTGACTGTAAAAGCGACTGGTAGTGGATTCGATCCCCACTCGAGGAAATCAAACATATATGCTCTGGTATTGAGGCACAGCGCTGCGTTAAGTTCCGCCATTCAACACTTAATTACTCCAGAATTCGCCGGAAAATGGGAACGAAAGAGTTTTAATGAGAACGGACAGTCCGACAGACTTAACACTATGTTCCCAGGTTCCCTCTGCCTTCCCACCCTAATATATGTAGAGTCAGGATGAAGCTAAAAAATCGATCCTAAAATATATCTCCAACTGCTCCTATATAATATTAAGGCAAGGCTTAGCAATAACTAACTTCCACCTGAAGTAACGAGACAGAAAAACCAAAATAGTTTATGAAGGCTTCTCACAAAGCATTTTTAGTTTCAAAGTCTTGTTTGTACACAGTAGGTCCCAATTATAGTTAAAGGTCATCTTCGGGCTTACAGAAAATGTACTGGAGTGTAAAATGAGGGCTGTTATTTTAGGACTGTGACGATTCTCTTACTTTTATATTGGTTTTCTTATAATAACTTTCAAAACAACTCAACTTCTCAATGTCACGCTTTGCCTTGACACTAGAGCGAAGAAATGGAAATATAAACGTAAATAAATATTTCGCTTCCTCGAGCGGGTATCGAACCTACAACCGTCGCGTTAGACTGTAACCCCTAATTTTTACATAGAAAAGAGCACGTAAAAATTATTGTAACTTGTTTAATAGTATCACAGGATGTTTCAATTTAAGCTTACAATTCAGGCCTAGATTATTATTAGTAGATTATAAGACGTACTACGACTGTAGAATATTTACGTTAGCCAGTACAATAATCGACGTAGAACAGATTGGTTCACCAAGTCCCAAATCTCTAGCCTAATTCCCCAAGTCCCAAACTAAGTTCGCGGTATTTTACAAGCATTTCCCGTTCCATTATTTACAATTGGAAAGAGCGACAAATTTTATTATAAGAATCAATTTTACACAGAACTTGATAAAATGTATGTAATTCCTTCTTTTATTTCATTTTTTTAGCTTCACGTTGTATCCCGCATGTAGCAGGGTAGGCAAAGAGAGCCTACTGTTAACTCTCCGCTCCCCACTTTCCCTGTAATTCTAGATTCATTGTGTGATGAGTAGCGGAACTCAATGACGAAAGTATCTATCTAGCCTAAAAATCTTCTAGATTCTGATTCTTCTACCTCGCACACCCCAGGATAGGCTGAGGGAACCTACTGTTACGACACTTCCACCGTCCACATACACCGTACACGTCCACCATTTTCCGCTCAATTGTGAAGACATTGCGTGTTGAGTGACGGGACACAACGCCGCGCTTTGCCTCGAAACCAGAGCGAAGCAATGAAAATATTAAATATTTCATTTCCTCGAGTGAGGAATGAACCTACAACCAGTCGCGTGTACAGTCTATATAAAATATATTTCCCAAATATAATTATAACCTATAATTATACAATCACAACTGAGCTAGGAGAGCCTCATTATATTTATATTTATATAAATAAATTTTAATTATTTATAACGACGACGCGGCAAGCATAATTGAGGATAATATTCGATAAAGTGTGATTTTCACTCGGAAATTAATATTAAAATATTATTAAAAGTATTGTAACTTCAGGTTTAATTTTCCAATAATGCATATGTATTATCGAACATGCAGGTGCTTTGGTGCAGAAATCGAAGATAAATAATAATTGAATGAAGATCGCTATAGCGTAGAAGGACAGTGTCTGCCTGTAGGGAATGTGGAGAGTTCGATCACTCTTATACAATAAATCGTGGTATTGAATTCCGTCCAGAATTTGGAATTTTTCTTTTCAACACTGCTATATACGGAATAAAGAGTGAAGATGGAAAAAAAATCAATTATACCGAGGTATCTATTCCTTTCTAAAACATTATCTTAGAAAATTATCCGACCGAGCTTGACTTATATTAACATAATAGCGATGGTCCATAGCTAAAATATCGACAGTAAAAAAATCACAAGTTTTTATTGCTCTTTTGAACTACTAAGAAGGGAGGAACTTAAACTACTTTTTTTCAAAATTTTAAAAGTTGTTTAAACGTTTTTAAGCGTCTATATAATCGATGACTACTCTTATAAGTAGTTCAAAATAACAATAAAAAATACAATTTTTCACTTTCGATTCCATATATATTAAAAACTAGTTTCCCTAGACTTCATGTCTCTTACCAACCTACATAATTATAGGGAACTAGTAACCATATATAACAAACTTAATGGTGAAGCCGGGTATTGCATTATTACATTATAACCAGTGACTCGCAAATACGACTGTTTCGTATAAATTTCAATACCCGTTTTGGGAACAGTTCTGCAAATTATAAAGGAAATGTTTTGCTATAATTGTAGTTTTCTAGGATTAAGCATTATAGAATTATATTTTTTTCCAGATAACTAAATGTTATGTGGAAAAAATTATAATATTCAAATTTAAAAAAAACCATGTTCAGCTAAGCCTTTTAATTTTCACGTATTCCAGAAAAAAAGGGTTTAGAACTTTAAACTAAAATGTTATTAAGCTTTACGCTATATCTTGCATATAGCATGGTATGCAGAAAGAACCTCGTAGTAAAAGAGTCCGTTGCCAACTTTTCCTCAAAATTTCAAGAACTTGCATGTCATGGTCGCGGCGAGGACCCACAGACGCTTTATTTAGTTACCAGAACGAAGAAATGAAAATAAATTAAAATTCATTCTCTTGAGTGACATATGAACCCACAACTATCACAACTACAGTCCAACACTGCGCCGCGAGTGCTCAAATTAGTTTTTCTTTAAGCAACAATTAATTACGCTTATTTAAAAAAAATACTGAAAAAAGTAAGCTACATTTGTTTATCTTTTGTCTTAAAATTAAAATTTGATTTAAATGCCAAGAGTAGAGCGTAAGTACAAAAGCTCTACGCCAAAGTGAAATTAAACTACAAAAGCTAAAGGTTAAAGAAATACCATGCCCTTTGTAAAGCAAACACGAGCGGTGCACGTGGTAACGTTATTTAATAACCGACTGGTTTTTCTGCCTACCCTGCTATATGAATGATAAAGCTTTTTTAGCTTCACGCTGCATCCAGCACGTAGCAGGGTAAGCGGAACCTGGGAACCTATTGTTAGGACACCCCATCACAATACTTCCGGCTCCCACTTTCCGCCATATTCTCGAGGAACTGCGTGCTGAGCGACGGAACTCAACGACGCGCTTTGTCTTTGGTTTTTAATACTTGAATTTATTTCTTTAACAAATATAAAACCAATTATAATATAAAATTAGTCAGTAACTAGGTTAAAACGTATTTCTTTGGAGGTGATTGGAAAATTAATTGCTAGAGGCAGACGCTCTGCAAGAACGAGGTATTAGAGGAGCGAGGATTGAGTAGTTTACTTTAAGTAATAGACCTTTCATACAATTTTGTAATATTGCACAGGGGCATAAGTGTGTGATTGTAAACGCGACTGGTTGTGGGTTCGATTCTCATTTGAGAAAATGAAATATTTGACACTGAATATATATTCAAACTCTCGTGATCACAATAAGCTTTTTAAATAATGTTAAAATGTTTCTAATGTAATATTAAAGTTATTTTTAGTCCACGAAAATCATGAAACTATCTATATACCTTAATTTAAAAACGTTTCTATTTTATGCTTTACACTTTTTTGCCGGTCCACTTTTTATTACAAAAAAAAGAATTATTAAGAGAAATGTCTCCTAAACTCACTTCTCCTAATCTTACTCTGGAACTGTCCAACAGAAACAGAGTACGATTATCCAACCTAGTTTGCTAATATTTGCGATTTCAGAATACCGACACTTGCTGAAGCCTTCCTAATGCTGTCAAACTAAAGTCAAATAGATTCTAACTTGAATTTGCTTTAAAATCAATATAGCTTGTAAGTCTATTGGACCCATTAGCTATAATATTTATAAAAAAAAACGTTACGAGAAATACGAGAACGAAGTCTGGTTATAACTGCGACGGTTGCAGGTTCAATTTTCACTTAGGGAATAAATTATTTACATTTTCACGTTTTAGAAAACAAAATGCGATGAGTTAGCACATAATGTCCCGAAAATTAAGCAGAAGCAGAGTGTTTTAGCACTCATATATACATAAGGTAAGATAAAAGTTTAAGTAAGATGGGATATATAATAAAAACATATTAATATTTAATAAATTAATGGTACACAGAGAGCCTAGTGACTCCTCTCTCCTCTCCTACTTGTACTCGGTCTTATAACAAAAAAAAACATAATCGTTTTACTTCAAGATTGAGGTATGGACCAACGCGGCAAGCACAAACAGGACGCCCGCGGGCAGAATCGACAATCTCGGTAAACAATTGAAGTCCGAGCGAGTCCCCGTGGAGAAAATTCAATTTAAAACACGTTTTGTACCTATATTGTTATTCTGTTATGTTAAAAAATAATACTTTTAAAAATATTTACATTTTTTCATATTCATTCACAAAATCGAATCGAATCGGCTCTTAACAAGACTACATTAATAAAATTTTGTCAAAAAAATGTTTGAAGCCAGTCGTGGCGCAGAAAAACAGGCGTGCGACTATAAACGCAACACATTGTGAGTTCGATTCCCATACGCGAAATTGAAATATTTAATACTTTCATTCTCTTTCTATCATTCTTTTATGCTCTGCTAACGAGGCAAGGCGCGGCTCTCCGTTTCTTTTTTTTTTATGGAAAATGGACAAGGCAAACGAGCGTTCGGGTCACCAGAATGGTGATCACCGCCGCCCACGACCACGTGCAACACCAGAACAGCTACAGGTGCGTTGCCGGCCTTTGAGGTGGAGATAGACGAGCTTTTTGAAGGTACCCATATCGTACCGACCTGGAAACACTGCCGCGGGTAGATTCCACAGTTCGGTGGCCACATATATACTCTTATTATATAGAAAACATAAATAATTACATTCTCTAATACCTTTTGAACCTAACCTCCACTAAACCGTAAAAGGGTCTGAGTATCGACCATATGTATCGTACGCATATAATTTAATTGAGTGTGAATGACATATGAGAGACGGTGACGGTGGAAAGCGACGAAGCTGAAAATTAGATCACACGAGATATTGGGGACCTTCTTTAGATCTCGGGTTATTGGATTGGTGTTAAGGAACCTGTTTTGATTGCTCCATACATTTAGGTATAAACGGATTAAGGTTTACCTATAGTTTTTAGAAGTGGGGGGGATTCCGACAGGTTCGGAAAAATATTAATTAAATTTTAAGTTGACTTAATTTCGACACAGAAAAAAATTGTACTTTAAAGTAATAAAATCGTTTTATTACTTTGAAGTAAATAAATATATATAGTACATACTTTTGTATATACCAACCTACGCACGCGAACTTTATGGACTAAAATTAAGGTGGAGTTTATATTGAAAATACTGGACGCTATGCTGAGAGAGTTCTTGTGTTTCTTTGTTATAACGTAGCTTTACATGAGTTATTGGCGAAAATAAACTTTTGTTCCTTATACATATAGACTAAGTAATGTAAAGTTAAATTCGGTAGGCAGTGGGAACCTAGTGTTACGACATTCCTTTCCCCACATTCTGCCGAATGAGAATACCAGAGCAACAAATGAAAATATTAATAAACAATAATTCATTCCCGCGAGTGGGGATCGAACTCACAACCATCGCATTACTTGTAACCTTGGGCTACGGCGGCCTCAATCACGTTTCAATTTTAACTTTAATTAATTCTTCTATAAATTACAAAGATAGGTTTAATTATAGTTAAACCAACAGGCAACATAAGCATATGAAATGTAACCGACTGCGTAATTACCAAAACAGCGGGGACCGTTACGTACAGGCGTATCGCACCTGTGAATGAATAGATACAACTAGATACGTTCCGTATTAATTTAATTATAGTTTCACGCTTTATCCCGCATATATCAGGGAAGGCAGGGAACCTAGTTCAAAACAGCAAAAAAAACTACTTCAAATATAAAATCGATACTCATCAAGTATTCATTTTGTATTGTATTTTAGTCATAACACAATTCAATTGTCAAGTGGTCCTTTGTGAAACAGTAATACAATTTTAAATTACAAAATTACAATCGTGTAATTAAAATTTCTAAACAATTAGCTGTAAAAACATTGTATAATTTTAATTTAAATCTTTCACAGTTTAATATAAGAATTTTCCTTATAATTATTATATAATTAGTGGAACGCTTCCAGCTATCTGCACCTCTGGTCCTGACCTAGTTGCGTGACGCTCGTTTGTCATACTAATGCAAATGGCTTTGGATCGTAGTAATATACTTGTTGCGAATTGTTCCTCTGTTATAGGGAATTCGCTTTGGACTGGAGTGTCTTAACACTAAATTCCCTTTGCCTACCCTGATTTGTGCTTAAAGTGACGTGAAGATAAAAAATTAAACAATTGTATTGAAAATGTCCAGATTGAGTTAAACAAACTTTAAAACGGTAGAAATATATAGATTTTTAAAGTTTTTTACACGTCTAATTGACCACTACAAAGCAAGCAAAAACACTAAACTTATAAATGTATATTTACTTGTAATAACGCTTACGTAAGCGTAAGCACTTTTTATTTTATAATCAATGGAAGCTATAATTTCCATGTCATTAAACCTTTAAGTTATCGTACACAAGAAACTTTACGGGCAAAACATTACGTATAGTTAAAGTTAATATAACGTTTATACAACCCAATAAGTATCTACATATATGGTATAAGACTAACTTCAAGAGACTTCTAGAAAATGAGGATTTTAGTAATTATAAGATACTTCTAGGAGATTGATACTTTTGTATGGAAAAGTTAAGGTTAACTAATAAGGTTCGTACGGGTCACCTGATGGTAAGTGATCACTGCCGCCCACGACCCCGTGCAACACCAGAGACCTTAAAAGCTGACAACGCTTTTAAGGTACTTTCGATAAGGATAATCTCCTAGGGTATTGGTCGTTTTTTTTTTATAATATATAATTTTTTTAGTTATCTAAATCTGATAGCTGTCGGTTCATAACTTCAAATTCCATTGAATTGAAAGTTTATATATATAAAATGTAGCCATAATAAACAATATACAGCTTTAGGTTCCACCAGTCAACTTGGAATATCTCTAAATGGGTATATAATACAAATTAGGAATTTCTTATCATTAAAGTTTTTCTCCCTACGTCTAAAAATGCGGGAATTGCGTGAAGTTAATAGAAAATTCCAATTATATATTTTTTATGAAAACAAGTAGCGTGGTAATACGTCGTAATGTGTTAATTACTTCAAGTACTACTTGCGAAGGCTTGAGCTTTTATGCGGACATTTCACTTTAACGACACGTTTAAATAAAATGGCGGATCATAAAAGCATTCATGTTTTAATTTTTATAATATACCTACTACCAAATCCTGGACTTTCAGAGACTTATTTTTTTTACTACAGTTTCACGCTATATCACGCATATATGGGGAAGGCAGGGGAAACTAGTGTTACAGTACTCTGTTCCCAACATTTCAACCTATTTACAGAACATGTGTGTAAAAAAAATAGTTCCCTCGATTGGGATTCGAATCCACAAGCCTCGTTTAACGCCAGAAGCTGTAACGCCAGGACCTCGATCAGGAATTACGTTCAGAATTATTAGCTTCGCTCTTCATCATAAACATCCCACAATACAAGGATAAAAGACTAAAATCACTCATGTCCAAATAATGTGAAACAAACAAAAAAGTTGATAAATGATGGTATACTCGTATATGAACACGTCGCGAGTAATTGCCGAGCTCCATGCTATGGCGGCATATGGCGTTGGGCTATTAATAATGGTTTGTTGATTAG
>JAEBDU010006911.1:0-17896 GCA_016802625.1 Heliconius numata | reverse complement strand
GTTATATTTAATATTTTTCTAAGCAAATAGAAAAAAATAATCTAGTTTAAAGTTTTTGTATGATAGATCTTAAATTTTAATTATAAATGGTGATGAATAAATTAAGACTAGTACCTATTAATATTTTGTTGGAAGCACAAAAAATTAAAGATGATATAAAGTATTTCTTTTTTTGCTATATTAATTTAGTCGTGTGAGTGTCCTACTTACACGATTCTTTTATCCTTCCTTCCTTTCCTGCATAGCAGTGTAGACAAGGGGACTTGGTGTTGAGATATTCCGTTCGTTATGCTTGTCGAGTGGCGGAACTCAACGCCGCACTTTGTCTACCAGAGTGGGGAAATAAAATAATGAACATTATCAATTATAAATGTGGGGGGCGAACCCATAGCCACGATGACTTCCTGTAGTGCACAAATTGAAGTTTGTTAAATAAACTTGGCCTGCATTTTTCAATGTCTAAACTACTAAGGTATTGTAATAGTAAACTATAATAGATTTACCTATCCAGCTCCAATCCACTCGCTGGAATCCAAGCTTTCATCCCCATTGTAAATTCAATACTTGTACTACCGTCTACCGTTCATCGAGTTGCCATAATTTATTCCTTGACAAGAAACCTCGTTTATGTCAAAAGTTAAGAATACGATAGTTTTTACTTTTGAGTGTTTTTGAAAAAATATTTTAATTATCAATTTTAGAATTTTTTTCTTCGTCTATATTGAAAGTTCTCACTTTGTACTGAATTTCGTAATTCTAGGTCAACGAGACGTATCCTATAGATTTTGATTACGCGGCGAATTTCATTCCCTTTCTTTTCTTTTTCATTGTGTTAATTTAGAACTTTTATTTATCTTGTGCTCCAAGGGACTGTCGGTATTTAATATTAATCTTAGTTTTTTTCCCAAGTGTTCTTAGTTCTTTAGAAAAGTAGTCTGGACAACACAGACATCCTATAATAATCATTTTCTCTTTTGGAAAATGGAACCCTTATAAAATAAGTGTATATATAGATACATACATAATAATCTAATCATTCTATTTTTTTTTATTTCAATGCAAGGTTTCAAATGATTTTCAATGCCATGCGTGTGCTTGATTCGTTTTTATATCTTTATTATCCTATTGTTTTTCTGCTTCTTTGTTTAGAAGGATGATAATTGTTAAAAATACAAGAGGCACAATTCCCAAGATTAATCTCGAGATCTGATGATAAGTCGTTTGGTTAGACGTGAAAATGATAGTGTGAATAAGATATAAACGTAGAGGCTGGAAAAGGGCGGTAAAGGTGATGTTTGATATTGAGAGTAACAGTATGTTCTACTATATTATAAATATTGGATAAATGTTGCGATAGTAAGCTATACTGTTTGTTTGTTTGTTTTTGTAAATAGTGGGTACAAAATATTTAAAATAAAACTCAAATATTATTCCACACTTTTTTAGAAAACATAAACGGAAATGAAGTCGATTGGATTTGAGACTTGCATATTTGATATTAATTTCAGTTGATATCTCCATCCTACTTATGAGGAACACAAACCTTAAAATATCACTTCAATAACAATAGTAATTACTGAGAAAGAGTTCCGTAGATTCCACTGTAGCAATTTTCCTTATAATATTAGTATTAAGTAGTATAAAAATATAAATAAAAGCGGATACATATATACAATAATTTTCATAATTAATATATTATTCACATTTATAAATTTATATGAATGAAATCGCTTACATAAAGAACTCGTGCGAATGAACTTCAATGAAATATTTGTTTCCGCATGAGTTTGCTTCTGTAAAAGTACAAAGTCTGGATTTTTCATTATAAAGATGTGTGTTTTCCTATTGTCACGACGATGTGCGTGGGGTGTTTTGTATGAACTTAGCCCCAGTGACACGACATCTGACTGGTATGACAACGTGGTCTTTTTTGCTTATTTTTTTTTTGTTTACGTTATATCCTGCATAAAGAAAGGTACACAAACGGAACCTAGGGTGATTTAGTATCGTAGATTATTTCATATTGGAATAATATTTTTGTTTATAAATTCATTGAAATAAAATAAAACATAATGTTAGGGGAAGTTTACCAAAATTCAATAGTGAAAACTGCATTTAAATTGATAAAATTCATAATTCTCAAAATGTTTCTCATTAGCGGGACAGACAAACAGGCATAAATTTAAAAAAAAGTATTATTTTACAATTGATTAATAATATTTTTTCTCATATATCTTCAGTGTACATTTACATTATAAGTTTTGATGTAGACGTTAGTGTATATATGCATAGATGTATGTAGAGCAGTGTGCTCACACTTCCCTTGTGTTGTTTCTCACATTTGTATGCAAACTCGCCAGGTCGCTCGAGCTAATAATCTACTTCTTGCAATTATTGTGTACTAACTAAGATTGATTGCTACAGATTACGTAAAACTGATTAATTGCTAATAAATACTGTTCATTTTGTTGCAAAAGTGCAAAGTTGTATTGCAATATTGAGATTAAATCATTTAGTATAATTCTTGTAATGTCATTTAAAATATACAATTGTAAGTTTTGAAGTAGCATTCTATGCGCTAGAAGCGACTTAATTAATATGTATATGTAAATAGTATTAATAATAATTTTAAATATGTGATAGTTAAATGGTTATATGATTAACAAAATCACATATGTACTTTTTTTTCAGCTTCACGCTGTATCCCGCATATTGCAGGGTAGGCAGAGGGAACACGGTTTTCCCACTTTCTGCCAAATTTTAAGGCATTGCGTGTTGAGTGGTGGAACTCAACTTCGCGCTTATGCCAGAGCGGGAAAATAAAAATATTAATAGATATTATTAATATTCATTCCCCTGAGTGGTAATCGATCCCACAACTGTCGCATTACAGTCACACGCTTGAGCCTATGCCACGACGGTACTAATACTTACATAATTAAATAATTTAATATAAACTATAGATAATATCTACATTTAAATAAATAAAAACTACAATAAAGAACGGTTAGCAAAATGTGAATTAATTCACATAACGACGTAAATAACAATTTTAATAAGAGCGTATGGAATGAAAGCTACAAACAAGCCTTTTATTGCATTGTGATAATTTTTCCCCCTTTACCATCGTACTTTCATATTAATACTCTGTCGCCGTTACGTTTATATGAATCTGTTTTATGAAAGTATTGTGTAGACCATATTACTAATTAAACAACATACAAAAGTATTTACATTTATGAAGATATGTTTTACGAGAAAAATATATTTAAATAGATTTTTTTAAAAAATTACCTACTTAAGGCTTGTTGGTAACGAGGCAAAGGAAAGTGAAAAATGGAAGTGTTAATAAGAACGGAGTGTCTTAACACTAGGTTCCTTGGCTACCCCGCTACGTGCGGGATACAACGTGAAGCTAATAAAAAGTTACTTAAAACACTTTATCGATTCACGTCATTGTTATAATAGATCACACAAAAAAAAAGAAATATTAATTTTAGATCCCTTAATCTCATTGTTCTTTAATCATCTTAACCTTAGCACAAAGGTTATTTTTATATAATACAATAATACCTTCGTTACGAGGCTTCTAAGAACGTAATCTTTGCAGGCTCTTTGTAAGTAGAGAAGGACTCGAATATAATGAAGGAAATTGAAAGATTTAATTATGATCCAATAAGATATTTGGTTTTGTTGTGCACAAAAATAAATATGTAAAGAGGTATCTTTAGGTACCTACTTATTCAAGAGGAGGAAGAAAACTTTTTAGGCTTACCCTGTATTCCGCGTGTAGCAGGATAGGCAGGTTTGGTTTCTCAGGTTCGCTCGTGTTAAGACACCCTGTTGCCCACTTTCCGACTGAGTGTCGAATCCATGACTATCGCGTTATCAGTCACAAGCTTTGCCGTTGGGCCACGGCGGCCTAATCATAACTAAAAATAAATGTGGGGTATATTTATAAAATTTTCACCTATTTTAGAAATAGGTATATATCTCATGTTGGGAAGTGAATCTTAACGCGTTATTTTAACGACATTGCAATTCGTTCATACTTGTAATCTTAAATGTATTAAGAGTTACCTGCCGCCGACCATCTGGATACGTATCACTCCACTACTGGGCGGTTTCGTAGGAACTTCCTTCCACGCGCCAAGCAACTGTGGAATGGCCTACCTGCGTTAATGTTTCCAGGTCTATACGAGTCGGGTACCTTAAAGGCCCGCAACGCACCTCTAGTTCTGGTGTTGCACGAAGTCGTGGGCGGCGGTGATCACTTACCATCACCATCAGGTGACTCGTGCGCTCGTTTGCCGCCTTAAAATAAATATAATTTTAAAAATTTTACACAGTATGATCTTAAAAAGACTAACAGAATATCCTTAAAATACAATCCAATTAAACACTAAAGTTATTATATTTATATATGTAGGTATATAATCCATATCAATTACACTTAAGACCTTCCTCTATTATTATAAAAATAACGACCTGGTATCCAATATCGCGCTACAATTATTTCCGCAAGATAATTACTTCTATTTTGTTTATCAACGAAGCTAACTAACTAGCTTACTTATTACTTAAAGATTGTTTTAGTTGAAAGTTGGGTATTCTTAAATTTACCACATAAGTTTTTATAAGATAAATAAAAAAAAACAATATATGTAAATATTGTTTTTTTTAATTTCTATTATTTTTTTCTTTTTCTGTTAATAGTTCTGTTAAAAAGTCATTACGTTTTCTAAAATTTTCTTAAATTTTATAAATGAAACATTCTAACGTTGGTGGTAGTTGAGAGTATTCTTTTTTTTGTTGTATATATATTTTTCCAAACGGAAAATTATTTTTATTTATAATATGTTCTTTACTCTGGAGTAAAGATTGAATAGGCTACAAAAGAGTAGTAGGTACTTACTAAGTAAATTCAATTCAAAGCTGTAAAGGGCTGGTAATTGAACAGATTGACTTCAATTGAAATATCAATCCCATCAAAAAAGGTTTTCTTTATTTGTGGTGTTAGCCGTTAGGGCAGCCTATAAAAATACAACTACGCCTGCGTACTAAAATCGACTGACCCTTTGTATATTTCAAGATTATACAATAGCTACAGTATTGCATTGAATTGTATAAAGCTATATAATATATTAAGATAAATTTTATATTTATTTTCTCCCTTCTCTCTTACATAAAGTATTTCATCTTCGACACTTGGAGATTTTGAGACATGATAAAGAGAATCCGAACTATTTTCAGAATTATTTTAGTATATCTCTACACCAGTAAAGCACTTGCTAGTCAGATATTTTTTTATCTATTCTATTTACCTTAAAAAGATAAAAATCTACTTTGTCGTTAGTAAGCCCTGCCAATTTTACACGCTTTTATTAGCGTGACGTATTGGAGTAAGAAAATCTTGTAACGCTATTTTGACACACTTCTTGTCTTCCAGTTTCATTGAATGTTTTGCACACGTGTTGAGATACGATAACAATAAAATGTTTTGATACCATCAATCTGAGGACTCTCAGGATGACCAGAATAATGCCTTATTCTGGTCATCAACTTGTCATCACAGGTATGTGATTTTTTTTAATTATACACAGATATTCGATATTTTTAAATTGACGGTAACGTCCATACTACGAAATAATGTATCAATAATATATCAACATTTACTTAAGAAAACTAGTAAATATTTGAGTCTAACCTTGACCTTTCGCCAGATCAGGCGCGCACGGAAGGCTTGCAATGTAACTAATTAACTACGATTAGCCATGGCTTACCACACTTTGCTCACATAAAAAGTGTACTGGAAAATCAGATTTAACTCCTTCAGCCATTGGACCATATCGCGAAATTGATTTCAATTTTCTGTCAAAGCAAAGTTTCTTCATGGATTCTTCAATAACATGTATATTTTTTTACGTTTTTCTCGTTGGAGTGTGAAGAATATTGCACTATTGTAAAGCAAAAAGTAATGATAAAATATATATTTTTTAATTAACAGTAGTATATTAACACACCGAAAATTTTTATACAAAATCTGATGTCTCGAACACCACAGAAGATATTAAATCTTCTGTGACTCTATTTCCCTCAAAAATAATGTTTTTAATAGATGTCAGTGTCATATGAGTGACATGATTCATATGACTAACATATTTACACGTAATGATATTAATTAGAAAGTCCTTACTTCCCAATTTTCCATCCCCAAATGAAATTTAAATGCATAAAAATTGCAGACTATCAAACACGTTTTGACATGACATCTATAATAACGTAAAACATTACTATGAATGTTGTTTTTTTTATCAGCTTGACTCTTTATAGTGCACATAGCATATTTAGCCATTGTTAAGACACTCCGCTTCCCGCCCTGCGAGCGGTGGAACTTATTTAAACTTTGACCATAAATAGAAATAAAAATAACACCTCGAGTGAAAATCGAACCTAGAGCAGTTACGTTTAAAGTCAGACACAGTACCAACTCATAAGTAATGCCATTATTGCTAAAGAATTAACTTGAGTAAAGAAAAACAAAAGAAAACAACTCGTGTATTTAGATAATTTCGTCCGAGCCAAATTTAAACAGAGTATTATCTGTTTGTGGATGCATAAGCCTTCTTATTCTAATAGGATTACTATTATGATGAATCGTTACTGTACCTACGAATAATGGAGGTATATAGCCATGTTATGTTAAATAGCTTTTTAAAATTTGAATTATATGTAAACGCAATAGTTGCGGGTTTGGTCCCACTCGGGGAATTATTGTTTTTTGTTTTTTTTGACATGGCAATGCTTGGTGCTGGGCTTACCACTCGCAATGTCACGTGTAGTGTCTCTTAATGTTGGTGGGAAGTTATATTTACCTACTCTGCTATAGCTATAAGGGATAAAGAATGGAGCTAAAAACACATATTATAAGTGCTTACTTTTTCCTTTTATTACATCTGCAAATTACTTCTTAAGTACTTGGATATAATATTTTCCTATAGTTTGACCTTCCTAAATACCGATTGGTTCCTGCCTCTACATAAACGTTCCGTAGAAATGTTATCGCTTGCTTTATAAGTGTTCGTCGTTGCCTATATGTGATTCAACTCTATTTTAAGAATCCGGAAAGAATATTACAATGATTTTTCTTAATTGGTATTGTTTATAAAATTATTTGTGTTTTTACAATATTAATATTGTAATAAAGTGCATTTAATATATCTTTGCATTCCGCAGGTACCAGGATGGACAGAGGAATCCTAGTGTTGAGACACATCCACTGGTGCCCAAAAGACATCAAGCACGGCCCTATTTTCGAGATATGGCATGTTAAGTGGCGGAACCCACCCCGCTTTGACTCAGTACTAGAGCGAAAATATGAAAATGTTTAATTCCCTCGAGCCCACAGCTATCGCGTATACGGCCTTGAAAAAAGTGCATTATGGCACAATATTGTAGGTTCTACTGCCAACGCATAGAATATTTATTGATAAATTTATCTGCAATGAGTTTTAAAGCGCGAAGTTGACTTTCGTCACGACTCACAATTCTTCTCGACTTGAAGTGGAAAGTGCAAATGGAGTGTCTGAGCACTAAATTCTTTTTGCCTTTGCTCTTCTCTGTGTTAAAGTTTCTCCAATCTTGTAGTCTCTATAATGGTATTTAACTCGATAATACAATAAGCTCTTTTGGTTGAAGACCTACCTTCACGACTTGCGCAATGTAAACTCAAGACCGATCTGTAACTTGCTGAGAGCACTTCTCAGTTGCTAACCCGGGGGAGCGAGCTCGACTGATTTAAACTACAAACCACTAAGAACCACTATGCAGTCTAAACTCAGCACTTAAGCTACTTGAGCTACGAGTAGGTAGGTAAGCCTTACGAATGTTTGAATTGAATCTTGGATCGATTTTACCGTGAACGCTAAACGTTGGTTGTGATTTGCGCAGTAGTAATATTGGATCATTTTACAGTCTATTCGAAATGGTTTCTTTTTTTTGTTTTAGAGATATCTCAGCTGGAGATAGATTCATCTATAAAATAAGAGAGACAAAATAGACCTGTTTTGAGACAAAAAGTCACTTACACTGCCGAGTGTTAGTCATTTCGTCCAATTATTGTATAGTTAATAGCAGATCGACATGTAGGTTTATGTAATTGTCTCTTAATACACAAACTAGTTTGGCCACGTTACGCGCCGGCCTAAGAACTATGTCGGCCTTGCTATACCAGTTCCTGGAGTGAGACCTCCCGGACGCCCAAGGAAGCGCTGGTTGGATGTGGTGATGCAGGGCATGTGAGCCAATGGTCTAATCACTGAGGACGCAAAAGACCGTGCAAATTGGAGTAGGTTGACTAGGAAGGCAGACCCTGGCAATAGACGGGATTAATGCCAGGTAGAAGAAGAAGAAGACACAAACTGACGTACAAACATTATTTATAAAATGAGATTTTCTATAAATATTATAGTTATATTTCATATAATAAATAAAATATTTCATATATTTGTTTAATATTGTGACTGCTTACGGACGTCGTCTGTTGTAACTTTATTGTTATATCCATAAATATAAATTCTTATGACAGAATTGTAACTTTTTTCCTATTCTATACAAACAATTGCACCTTTTTATTATTTCTTTAATTTCCTCATTCGTCGTTATAGCTTCTATAAAAAATATGAAAACACAAAAAGTAAGCAACTATATAAGTAATATTGTAAATGTTTATCTATGTTAATGTTAGTAAATGGCTGACAAAAAGAAAACTACTACATCCCTATTGAATTAGATATTTAGTAATACCTAGTTGAGTCATTATTACGCTTCACTGACTTTTATAATTTGTTTTAAATATTTTAATATACCTAATCTATGTTATTTTAACTTCATTTTATGTTTAGGAAAACACCTAATTATTATTTAAAAAACGTATAAAAATATTATTCGTTCTGCGTAGATTTTGGTTTTAAAAAGCTCAACGTATTAACTTTATCAAGCCTTCGTAACTGGTCCAAACTAAAGGGTTATTATGTAAATTATGTATAAATCTCCTAAATTTAAATTGTTAATATTTTTAAGTCCCTTGTGGTATTATATTATACTTGTGTGGCTAGTACCGTCTGCTGGATCATAAAATTGCATTATATATTCCATTTCAATGACGTCATTTTAAATCAATTATATTATCAAAATGTGAATGTAGATAAGTGACCTGAAAAAAAAATATCACTAGGTATAACTGCAATGCCGTTATTGTTAAAAAATGTACACTTAGATATATCTAAAAATATTGAAACAAAAATTGATGTACAAATATAGCTTTTTAAACATTGCGTAGTTTTTATTCAAGTGATATATACCTTGACGGCTGTCATCAATTTGTATTACTGTAATAACTCGAGCATTCGTGAGTTCTCCATTCAACGTGACACTGGCAAAGTGATTTTGTGCTCAACTGGCACGCTCGGAACGCCATATTAGAAAGAACAGAACAGAACTCGAGCATTTTGTTGTTCTGAACTTAATTCCCAGGACCATGCGGAACAAATTCGCAGCATAGATGCTTATTTCAAGATATGGATACTTTATAAGTAACATAATAAAAATTTTGAAACTATGTGAAGCTATTAGTGTTTCGGTTAACAATGGCAAATGGCAATGGAGAAAAAATATATACTATAAAACCAAGAAATTACCAAATGATTACTGTATGTAAAATAAAAACGTCTTAAAACTTTTCACTCGGGAAACACTAACAAGTACTCTGAGGTTACAGGCGCACTGACCAAGAATGAGTTTAAAGTTAATTTGTACCAGGTGGAGGAACGTGTGGTTGATTTTGAATTCAATTTAATACAATCCTTCATCTTCTAAAGCTTACTAAAAATTTTATGCATTTTCTAATCAATAATCGCTTAGGCCCCCAATGAGAAAGCGTGAGTGAGAAATCGTGATGAGGATGGCCATGCTTATTAGACACCTCACGGTTTAGAAAATGAAATATTACCTAATTTTACGTTTAAGTGGCGTCAAGTGAGACGTATGCATATGGCAAAACACTGGGATTCATACCCATTTACAAATAATTCTACCATTACAATTTTTGGCTAATTAGCTTTATATGTTGGTTAATATTGAAATCTTATTATTTATTTATGTTATACTTACACCGTAAGCGATGTCTTTGTTTCAAAGTACAAAACTGCATAGAGTAGTTGCATATTTGATAAAAGATGGCACTGTTCAATTAATCGTTCTCCTTGAATCGCGCTAGCAAGATTATCTAGCGAAACATGACGATTAAAAATTAACCGCGCGACGAGCATACTTACCTGGCGTAGGGGACACCGTGATCACGAAGACGGTTCCCCCGGAGCGAGGCCCCTCCATTGCACTGCGGTGGGGTTGACCTCTGCGATTATCCCTAATGCGGATAACTCGGACGAATAATTTTTGGTAGTAGGGACTGCGTACGCGCCGTCCCCCCTTTCGTTAATCAATAATCATACAAGATTAAGAATTCATTATTTAATATTATGACATGTCCAAAAACTAGATATGTTTATAATTCTTTATTTCAAATTTATTAATAGAATACGTTGTATATTACAACCTAATTTCTATTATAATTAACTAACCACTGCATTTTTATGGAAACAAAATTTATTAATAATTATTTTTTTTATAATTTGTTTCTTAATTTCTTAGAGATAAACCTTTTCTTTAAAATGCAAAGAATTGTTCATTTTAATCGATAAATTGTTTTCCTCTAGTTCTAAAGGAAAATGTCCTGTCAATATTGGGCAATATTATGTAAAAAAAAGTTGTAGTATCATTTTAATAATTAATCGCATGTAACCCATTTATCCCCTACATCATCATTATAATGTGGCTACGAGCACACGCATGAGCAACCATATTGACAAATGCTTTGCCAACGATACCTCCCACGTGTTGGTCAAATTATGCCAGCAATGTCCATTGAAACACTGGGCTGGCTTCGTATGGCGAAACCCTAACTGAATTTGACGTAACGCCACCGCATACAATAGTTCCCACAGCACGCTTTCTATTCCGAAGCAGATTGGGGAATACAATCAAGAATGCATTAACGTAACGTGAACGTTTATTATTCCTTGAGATTATATAAAGTATTTACTTTCTTCGCAACTTTAGGTTTTGTTAGAACTCTCCAAGAAGGGACCATCCCTTAGGAACGTGTTCATGGACTTATAAATTTGAAAATAAAGTTAGGTACCCTTGGGTATCATTTTTTTCGTAAGTAAAATGAACTTTTTGCTACAGTTATGTTTCTCGAAAAGCAGTAATGACAGTGCTTGGCGTTTGGGGTTTTTCACGATGTATGTTTGCTATATTCTTTATGTTTAGGATTTTAGAATGGTCGTTATACGTAAAAGAATATATGTTGAATAGTATTTAATACATAAATTAATAGTTGTACACACTATTCGTAAGAGAAGCAGGTATAAAGATAGTTGTCCACGACGGTGTTATTAACAAAAACTGTTACAACTGAAATTTTAAGATGGCGGGATTTATTTATATTTAAATATGTTTGTAATTTTATTTGTGTGAACTATATGAAATTTAATTATTTTTTCTCTTAATTGTTACAAAATTTAATAAAGTTTGCTTTGGACTTGTGATGAAATGTATAATTTATTTGTTTAATTAATTATTACTGTTGGTTCAATATTCTCTAGGCGCCAAAATTTCTCAACGAAAAGTATTTCAATATAATGACAAAGTGATCTTAATTAAAATGTTAAATTATGTACAGTACCTATCTTTTTATACAAATTAAGCAATGTTTACGCATATGCCAATAAGAAAAATATTTTCTGTCTTTAAATAAAAATTCTAAAAATCTTTAATTTTATGGCGATACATTTAACATATCTGCATAAAAATAAAAACTAAAATGACAACTACAGTTCAGTCATAGACTCATAGGCCACAGGCACAGTAAAGAGTAGTAGGATATCCTTAATATATGCTAATTACGCTAATTTCCTTCCCATAATCTTTATTTTAGTATTAGTAAACATAGTGACAATCATACGATAGGAACAAGAAATAAAGATAAGATTGTTACTCCAAGTTTTCGCCTCCAAAAAGTTAATAAATGTTTTATGGGTCTGAGCATACGTGTATATAATAAAATTCCGCAGTGTATTCTAGATTTGCCACTTCCAAAATTTAAAATATCAGTAAAAAAAATTCTGACTACTAAAGCTTATTACACTGTTCAAGAATACTTAGAGGACAAACATGTATGGAATTAATGTCTATTGAATGTAATGCAGGATAGCTGCCAACTAATGTAACAGATTGTGATTGTACCATTGATTTTGAAAAGAGCAACTGTTGAGTTTCTTGCCGGCTCTTCTCAGCAGAACTGCCTTCCGAACCGGTGGTAGCTTTTTGTTCATATGTTCATTCGACGATTCAAAAGTGCTTATTATAAGTTTATTTGAATAAAGAATATTTTGAATTTGAATTTGAATTTGAATTTACATATTATCTTTACCTTTTACCCTTGTATGTTAACAAAAACGAGTACTATGTGATACATATTAATGAGTTTCACCTACAATAGGCGAAAATTAAGTAAATGGTTATTCATATATGTAAATAACAACATTATGAACGACGAAGGAAGTTGAATTGTTGCTCTGGATGTTTATGTTACGCACAGGGTCTTTCACTTTGGTGAATTAATTTCCTATTCATCAGAGAAAGTTTATTATTCGGTCAATTGGAGTCTAATAGAGCATTTCGTGTGCAACTGCATATCGCTTGACCAATTGACCAAGACTTTATTTGTTTTTCTTTCAGCTTCATGGCCAGAGGAAGTCTAGTGTAATTTTGGAGACGTTGGGTGTTGAGTGGCGGAACTCTCTACACTAAATCGACGAATTGAAAATATTATAGTGGAAATCGAACCCACAACCTGTCGCGTTTACACGCATCGTAAACGCGTTTTAGTCACACACATGTGCCCCTGCGCCACGACTGGCCTAATTTTACATTTTATTTGCTATTAAACTGTAAATTATATTGTAGATTACTTAACTTAGTACGAGGATAACCGTGAAAAAAGGATATTGGTAAATGTTTAAATACTGTCTATGTGGTATATAAATTGTCTATAGAAAAGGTCGCAAATTTATCATAAGAAATTGTTGTTTTTATTGCATATGTTTTTTATATCTATATTAAATACTTGTTAGGTATCTAGAAAAAAAATCATTAAGTATTGTTGTTTTTTTTTTCAGGAACATTATTTTTTAATTTAATATTTAAATATTTTCTTTTAAACTTCAATATAAACATTGTATTTGACACTCTCATTATATTACAATATAAAAAAATTATATCTAGCTTTAAAAAAAAATCCTTTAGCTCCGCTTAGGAAAAAGTAAATAGTTCTTGTTATCCAAACATAGAATAACCTAGAACTCCACAAGCGACGAGCGCAACCAATACGCCGTTACGACTCACGTGTCATGGTAATTGATTGGACCAACACACTCGTACGCTTGCAGTTTTATGTAACACTTTAAATGGACCACTTTCATCATTTCCTATTTGCTAAATTTAACACAATTATTAATTTGTTCTATTGCAGCACGTTTGCTTATTTATTATTATATAGACTACCATTTAATTGTGACTTTGCTTCGTGAAATTGGTATAAATAAGAGTTGTATATATTTCTTATTGCCCGAGGTCCTCGATAAATGGGCTCAGTTCTAAGCAGAAGTTCCCTATTTAGCGCGTCCAACTAAGCAAACTGTTCCCATTTATACTATTATTTAATAGATTATTGATAATTATAAAAAAAATCGTCCCTTTACATTTCTGCTAATTAATAAAATATTGTATTCAATAGATGAATACGTAATCATTAAATTAGGTAATTTGTATGTGAAGATGACGTTTAAAAGACTTATTTTATTAATAGGTTTCACAACATCAGCTGCCATTTAAATACACTATATGGTCGACGTCTATTAAAAGTGAAATAGTGTGTGGCACTACCTAAAAAGAACATATTATTTCTTCTTTTTATTTTACTTAAGTATATGCCATTATTTAAGGTCAAATTATACTTTTCTTTTTCCTAAATATCCTATTTGCGTTTCATAGTTTCTCATTTGTGTTGTCATTAAGTAAGTATTTACTTCAAGGCCAACAAGGCTAGGTCAGGGACGCCGCATAGTACGCCAAAAAGTGTTCTACGCGCTCCAGTATAATATATCCGCATTATAATTTATACGATACGAATTGAAGATCTTCAATTGCACCTTGAAAAATTGCATATAGTGTATTGTTTCCTTGATAAAAAAGTTGAGGTAATCACAGCGTAATTCTGACGTGTCTGATTATAAACAATAGTGATAATATACATATATCAGGGTAGATATAATCTAGTGTCAATACTCTCCATTCTCCACTTTTCACCCAAAGTACAGACATGGGTGTTGAAAGATGAAACTTATTGTTGCGCTTTAATTTGTATGTTGCTAAAACGGGGATTTTTTTTATCCTTCCAGAAGATATCGAAACAACAACGGACAAATATCAGACGTGAGCAGTTCACTCTAGCTGGTAGTGGTCTCAAATTATCCTCTGAGGTATGTTTGTATATCTGTAGTATATTTCACGCCACCTGTCTATTAGCTTTTATTACTTTTTTAGTTTCACGCTGTATTACGCTGTAGGCAGATTGAAGGTGGGGGAATATAGATTTAAGACACTCCGATGATCAGATCTTAATGAGAACATTAAGAGTCTTCGGTTCCCCACTTTACGTCGAATTGTCGAGGCATTGCGTGTTGAGTGGTAGAACACACACACACACACAGAAAACACAAACAGAGAAAATGAAAATATTGAATATCGGAAGGAATCGAACCCACAAGGGTTTCTTTTACAGTTGCATGCTAGTGCCCCTGCGCGAAGGTCAGTCTACTAATCATAGACTAAAAAATATGGAAAACAAAATGAATATTTCTACTATTTAAAAAAAACGGTTGCTAACCAGGTACACGTAGTGGTGTTCTTTAAAAGATTGAACAACTGACCAATGTGTTTTTCAGCTGTTCTAACGGTTTGGTACAATCAGATCAATTCTTGTTAGGTCTTTGGCCGCTTACCGTTATATATTTTTATTATTACATTTGAAAAATACGTAATAAATCTACAACTACTACAAATTTTTTCATAAAATTCTCATTAAGAAAACGTCACCATGCCTCGTTAGTACTTTGGGTGACCGGCGCTGATACAAATCGATTTTAATTATTCCTTTATCGACAGTCCTTTAAGGTTTTGACATTTACCGTTGCTGTTTTTATTGAAAAATAAAAGGGATTCCGTCGCAAAAGAGCCAACGAAAACGTAAATCAAATCACTGTCGGTATCACGTTTCATTGATGAAGACCGGCAAGCGCTGAGTAAAGCGACATGGTAAAACTAGTTGCCGTTTGGCGCGCTGTTGAGGAGGACGTGTTGTTGTTGTCTTCTTTCGCGTAGAAAATAATATAAATATTCGTGATTTAACAATATTTGTGCGTGATTGTTACGTGTTTGACTTTAATTTGTGTGTTTGTATCGGCTCGTGTGATTAACGTCTACGCTTTATAAGGTATTTATCGTTTTATGTTTATTTTATTCGTGAACTCCATGTATAGGATGATAGAGCAATGGTGTGCTTAAAATACTATGGCATTTTTTTTTAAGTTATTTCTTTTATGGAAAAGAAAGAAAGAAAATAATGTGCCATATTGTTCGTTGAAATATAACCCCGAAAAAAGTAAAAGATGAAGCCTCAATTTACCGGTCATGTTTTAATACCGGTCGCACCATTTCTAGCAGTGCGTAGGCGGATGTTTTGAGGAGGTTTTTTTTTGTAATAATAATATCTTCTTCGTCTTCTTCTTATTCTTCATATTATGAAATTGGGTGGTGTATAAAAGAATATCTCGCCATATTATTTTGTAAAAAAGATCTTGATTGGCGAAATGTTTTGAAAACTTCGCTCGTGTAAAATTTTGTATGCAGTTATTTGCAAAATATGTGCTTAAAACGACTTCTGATAAGTTTCTAACTTTCTCGTAAAATGCAATTTTAATTAGAAAACTGACTCAAATCTAGATATTAACTCAAAATTTGTATCATTTTTAATGCATTTTTTTTTTATTTTGATGCTAAACGATACCAAAGACATTAAATTCAAATCAAACTTCCATTCAATGTTTTTTTTCATATCAAGATAATAATTTATTTTAACTCAATCCTTTCAACTCAGGTAGGTTTCTCGTTCTCCAGTACTACTTTAATATCGATAAAAAAATTAAAGAACTTTAAAGACCTTGGGCTGCAGTAACAATACATTACCTGCGTATTTACTTTTTTTTACAATAAATAAAAAAAATAACCTTGATCTTTGATGAAAGAATTGTTTATCGACTTATTTAAGATAAAGGTATATTATGTTTCTATCTATCATAATATCTGGAATATATTCAAAAGATAATTAGTATATTAAAGGTAAGGTAATTTAAAAGGATTTTTCTGTTTAAATAAAATTAATATGATATATTGAAATCGTGGTACTTTTTCGATGTGCCTACCATGCGATGGTCGTGAATTGAAATCCTTTTCCTTTCAATACATTTAAAATATTTTTTAGTTTAGCTCATCTGCATATATTATGCAAAATACTCTACAATATTTCTATTATGTATATTTCAAAGATTGAAATTATTTTCCACGAGATTGCATTTGCCGACTGAAAAATGCGAACGCCGGGTAAAGCGCGATAAGTAATCAATACGTGTATTATTAAATTCAATTTGTTTGTTATCGCCTCTACTGAAATAGATGTACATAGGCATCTAGTACAACTAGGTATAAGTTATCTATATCATGATTTATTTTTACTACGAAGTTAGCTATAGGTAGCTGCTTCGATTTTACCGTATCAATCAGCTTCACGCTTTATCCCGCATACAGCAGGGTAGGAAGAGGGAACCTAGTGTTAAACACGCCGCTCGTCACTTTCTGCCGAATTCTGTATATACATTTGGTGTTATCCCAACTCTGTAGCGTATTTTTTTAAACAGATTAGGCAACTGCTACAATGTCTTAGCTGTCGTCACAATATGGAGATAAGCTATAAATATGACCATCAATTCACATCGAACGCAAATCTCATGATAAGCCTGTCGCTGTACTATTAGATATTATCGCAAGTAATGACATAGAATATTCTAGGCGTAATGACTGGTGACAAAGTTGTTTCCTTTTTTTTGTATTTTATTTCAAGTAAAGCATTACAAACATAGCTCATTTGGTAAATTAAATATTACCATATATGGGGGTCGTTGTGGCGCAATAGGGCAGCATAGGCTGTAGATTCGATTCCAGTCGGAGAGATGATAGTTAGTCACTTTATGTGATTACTTACGAGAATTCGAACGAATTTAATTTTTTTATATTCATTATTTTTCTCATATGATAAGACGTCATTGTAATTATAAAAACATAGCCTTGAAGAAGTATACATATTACAAATTAAATACGCTGATATTTTTTAGGAGAACAGGTACAGTATATATCGAATAATTAGCTATAATAATTATTTTTTATTAACTTTTTTAAAATATAATATCTAACTGACAAGATTATCAATGTCAAGCCAGATATTATTGGGACTAAAAATTTTATTAGAGCAAGTCGTATCAAGTATACGGAAACCTCAAACGGTATCACCACACGCATCATCGAAGATTGCATATAAAATAACCATGCATGTACCATGGAAATGTTTTATTAATAATTTTATTTAACCTTGAAGTCTATT
>JAEBDU010006909.1:0-23667 GCA_016802625.1 Heliconius numata | reverse complement strand
GTGCTTGCTTTTCACCAGGGACAGAATACCCTCTTCAGCATTAACCACAAGGTCGAAAAAAAAAACCCGCCTGCCCCTATAGCAACGAAGATTTAGATGCGTTTGCACGTATTGGATAATTGGAGTCCAGCGCGATATATTTGGTTTCATATTTTTTGTAGTAGTTATTAGTAGGTAGGTTTTTGTTTATAATTTCTTCCGTTTAAAAATAGTCATTTAACTATCTAAAAATAGTCATTTAAATATATTTTAATAAGTACTTGAAAAGATTAGTAGCACAGATTTAAAATTACGGTACCTACTAAAAAATCCTTGCTGTGTAAAATAATTGGAAAATCCTTATTGAAACTATGAAAATGCGGGTTGCATTAGGGTTTAATTAATTTTCACATTATCTTAAGTGCTTTGCAAACATACATTATATGAATGATCCAGTAGTAAAAGCGGGCGAAGCCGCAAGAGGGTCGCTAGTATTCCTATAAAACCAACAATTATCCTGTTTACATGCAGCCAATATACTATAGAATCGTTTTGAACTTCAAAGTAGCTATATTTAGATGATAATAGTGTTAATTTAAATATAATAACTTTATTATACTCCAGACAAAAAGAAAGTAAATATAAGAATACAAAGGATTCATACTGTGCACATCGTTGCAGTCTAGACGCGAACTAGTACCACTAGACTCCTAGAGGGATAATAGGGTCGATAAACTCTGTAAAGAATGAACATTGCACTATAGAGATAGCTAAGATATCTCTATTTAATAGATAACTATTTTTTCAGCTTCATGCCATATGGCGTAATTAGAAGAGAAGGCAGGAAGAACCTGGGAATCTAAAAATGTTATAATTTTACTAAAAATATGTAATACGTGAAATTGCAAAAGTTTTTGTATAGAGTGAAAAGGAAATATTTACTCTTTTTCCCTATTTTTTTCAATCGACTTCTCTAAAAGTAGGTTTTCTATTCGACTGTAGATATAACGTGAAACGTGAACGTGAAAAATTAACTTAACCCTAAAATAACAACATTGTATCTCATATAAACATATATACATACAAATACAAGATAACAAGCCTAAATTCTCTCCATTATGAATATGTATTTCAAATTGTTGAGTACGAAATGTCTGTCGTTTCGTGAAATATTTTAAATGTACAAAAAATATTCATTCGGAGTTTGCCTCTCTAATTTCACATATACGGGTAAAGCTAAGCTGCGGGATGAGACCAGAATATGTTCCGCAATCGTAGCGTCGACCAAATAAATATTCCCTTTGTTTAAGCAAACTCGCTATGTGAATTAGTGAATTTCGCGATAGGTATATGTATAAATATTACATTAAATAGTATGGATTACTTTTAAATAATGGTTTTATAATTTTAATGCAATTTTGTCGGCTTGTGACTATTAACGCCACAGGTTGACCGTTCGACTCTCACTGGAGGAAATTACATATTTAATATCTTTAATTCTTCTTATTATGCAATGCCTTGAAAATTTAGCGGAACGTGGGAAACGGAAGTGTCTTAATGAGAACGAATTTTCTTAACACTAGGTCCCATCTGCCTATTATGCTATGTGCGGGATATAGCGAGAGATAAGCTGTAAAATCAAAAAAACATGACAAAATAAAGGTACTAAGAAGTTTTTCATTAACACAGCCAGCTAACATTCCATAAATATAATATCTACTTACTGCCAATATTAGACTAGGCTGAAAAATATAAAATGACGACAAAAAAGTAAAAAAATGTAACTTTGAAGCTAATAATTTTCATTAACCATTTATATAAAAATATTTATATACACGTATTTCTATACGTGTATATAAATATTTTTACGTATTGTTTACGTATTGTTTTCCAAACCAAAACATGCTTCGTAATTATTTAATAAAATAGTTTAATGTTCATTTTCTCTTATACAATGTTTCGTTTTCATGCCCGCCAGCTGAACTCTGTTAAGTTAAAATATTCGTAGATAAAACAAAATCCTGTCGAACATAGAATGAACAGTTTTGATTGATATTTTTATGCATTTCTAGCGTCGTTCGTGTATGTACTGTCTATTATTGGGAGATTTGTACATAAAATGTTGACCTAACGTTGAGACTCTCTGCTCAGCATTTTTCGCTTAATTTTTAAGGAAACGGAAAAAAGCATTATCATTTTCACAATGTTTTTATTAATACATACATCATTTTGATTTTTTGCAACCAATAATTTTCTCATATCCAGTTAAATTTAAAAAAATCATTAGGTCAGAGCACTTTTTCTCATTTCTCATTTATTGAGTAAAAAATATTTTTAATATTTGAATTATAATAGGAAATATACAAATAAAAAATATACAAAACTATATTATTATAACAATACTCAAACAAAACTATATATATATTTTGCTCTAAAAATACCGTGAAGAACAAGTTCAAAGCTTTGAACCGAACTGTGTATTCTTTAAAGAACTCTATTATTTATTAGAAACTCTGCCCAAGTCCGCCTTGAGAGATACTCCTTGTATTTTCTCAACGGGAAACCATTTTCGTGATTTGATATGGGTCGGGATATCTATCATAATAAGATTCTAAATCTCATATTCTTCAAACGGTATGTTTGCTATTTTAAAAAAGGGGTTTTCTTACTAAAAATAGAAAAATGGAAAAATATTTAAAGGAAAATGCTAAACGAAATTGCTAGTTAATACTAAAAACTATTATTACTATTTTACACCGAATTCTGGAGGCACATTGAGTGGCGGAATTCATCTCTGGGCTTGGCCTCTATGCCAGAGCAAAGAAATAAAAACATGAATTAAATTAAATATTCCTATTTATCGAGCGGGAATCGAACCCACAACCAGTCGTCTCTACAGTCATACTTGTGCCTCATAATTAAAACTTTAAACGAGTTATCCCACTCAGGTTTGAAGGCAACACAGTTTGAACACTCTAATAAATTAGTCCCGTATATTGTTACAAACTTTGTCATTTCACTTATTATTATTAGTGAGGGTTTGCGTTAAATTTGATACAATTACCTCTCCATGCAATATCTGACGTCGAGTCGCCCACAATTATATGAAAGATGATGAAGATATATTGAAGTTGTAATCTGGGACGCCTTTGTCTCATAATAGCAATGTGGAATGAAACTTAAAGTAATTTTTAAGTTTATAATATAACTAGCGACCCTCTTGCGGCTTCGCCCGCTTTTACCAGTAGTAAATTATTCAAATAATGTATGTTTGCAAAGCACTTAAGATAATGTGAAAATAAATTAAACCCTAATGCAACCCGCATTTTCGTAGTTTCAATAAGGATTTTCCAATTGTTTTACACAGCAAGGATATTTTAGTAGGTACCGTAATTTTAAATCTGTGCTACTAATCTTTTCAAGTACTTATTAAAATATATTTAAATGACTATTTTTAAACGGAAGAAATTATAAACAAAAACCTACCTACTAATAACTACTACAAAAGATATGAAACCAAATATATCCAATACGTGCAAACGCATCTAAGTCTTCGTTGCTATAGAGGCAGGCGGGTTTTTTTTTTTCGAGCTTGTGGTTAATTCTGAAGTTGGTATTCTGTCCCTGATGAAAAGCAAGCAGTACGTGGCTGCCTGTGAGGAAAATTAAATAGAATGCATCGGCCGGGAATCGCACCCGGGCCGCCCGCGTGGCATGCGAGCATTTTACCACTGAACCACCGATGCGTGTAAGCCAGGCGGGCGCGGCGGACGCGCTTGTATAAGCCGTTTCGCAGCAAGGATATTTTGATATTGTAACAACTTCTAAAGTACTTATTAAAATGAAAAACAGTAAATGACAGTTTTGATCTACATTAAATGGCCAACGTAACTAATATACTTATTTATATGCTGAGAGTAAGGGATAAGTGACACTTGACTCGATACAGCTGATGTGTCAACGGCGTAATGTGTCAACAATTAAATGCGTTTTTCTGTAAAACTATTCGCAATTTCGAAATAGTGTAAAAAGCAAATTTTATTTTCGTTTAACGTAGAAAATTAATAAAGTATTTTAAAGGATAAGGATTAATACCATTATGGAAAAATATGACTTACAATAAAAAATATATTGAAATTATTATTTTTAGACAGAAAAATGATCACTACACGTTATTCTTAAAAGATACGAATATGCCGTCGCGGACTTTTTTGTAGATCTTATTAAGAGAAACAATACTCTAGTACATTTTTTTCATGTAGTACTTACCATTAAAGCAGCGCATGCGCGAAAGTGTCTCAACAGGTAGGACTACACATTTATCGTATTTATGTTCATTTACATAAGAATGTAGAAATAATAAACTATATATAAAACTTCTACGAAAAATACTCGACCTAATAGTGAAAACCGCATCAAAATCCGTTGGGTGGTTTAGAAGAAGAAGAGTTAGAAACAACAGACAGACACGAAAAGCGACTTTGTTTTATAAGATATAGGATAGGATAATGGAAATATTTAACGCTTTCGTGGCGCTGTTGATCAAGGTGATATGAGTTCGATTTCTACTCGGAGGATATTTTTTCTTTCATTTCTACCAAAACAAAACCTTGGATTTAAGGTCCACCTAAATAATACACAGAAATATTAAGAGCAAATCGGATAAAAATGAAGAGCAGATTTATTTCACTAGGTTTTCTATCTCTACTCTACTATATAGGGGTTTTGTGTAAATCTACAAAATCCTTAGTCAAATTTGGCATTCTTTTCATTCATGCTGTATCCAGCATAATGTAGGGAGGGAGAATTTTAGAGCCATTGCTGGTTGTCTGGCGCAAGTCAACGCCGCACTTTGCCTCGACACTAAACTGAAAATTATAAATATTTCATTTCCTCGAGTGGGAATCGAACCCACAACCTAATCGAAGTCACTCGTACTCCTATGCCGTGACTGATTTTTATATATGTATACATTCAATAGAGTCTATTTAATCTATTTGCACATAATTTATGTAGAGAAACCAATAACAGAGAAGCCATGTAAATTATTCAATTGCTAAGCAATTTGAAATATATGTAATAGAAAAACCTAAGAGTTTCAAAGCTATCTTATAAGCTGAAGCTGAGAAGCAAACGCGACGGTTGTGGGTTCGGGGAATGAATGATGAATTATTATTTATTAATATTTTTATTTCTTCGCTCTGGTCACAAGCTAAACACGGCGCTGAGCTCTGCCACTCAACACATAATGAGAACTGAGTATCTTAACAATAGATTCCCTAAACTATATGCGGGATACAGCGGGAAGCTAAAATTAAAAAAATGACAATTAATAAAGAAAATTTAAAAACGTATTAAAAGCAACTATTACACATTCTACCTATAAGTAAGTATATATGATGACAAAAGAAGAAATAAAATATAATAAAATGAAACTGAACTTTATAATCCGCTTTTTGAATTATAAAAGCCGCCGATGGCTAAAAGCTCACGAACAATGTAATACTCGGATTTCGCTTACGTAATTCAAAAGTATTATATTATATTTACAATGAAAATTAACTTCCGCTTTAAATGTAAATAGACATATGAAAATTTATTCAGGTCAAATATGTATTTGTCTCTATAATAATAATATTCTTCAATCAATGAAATCTTTACAAGGAACCCTGCATACTTTAAACCGACTGTTAATTCTAATAAGCTTTTTTTTCTTTTTAGTTTTATGCAGTCGGGGTTTTTTTTTCGTATTTTTATTAGATATTTGGTACTAATGATTTATTACACAATTTTCTTGATGTAAGAACAGTAACTAACTCCTAACTCCTAAGCCTTTACATAAATTATTTGTGATAGATAATTAGAAGAAAATCCTCGAAAAGTTTAGCTTTCTAATTTTCACCTTTCTTCGTTCACTACAGCAAAAACTAACATTATTACATTATCATATAAATTAGTAAAATCGTTAGCTACGTCACGTGCCGAGAATCCTTTTGTGTCAACATTTACAATTACAACGGACGGACCACTCGCACTCGTCACGTATGTTTCCTGGTGTCTGACCTTTTGTCACGTTACGGGTTGTCACGTGGATTAGCGTGGAAAAGGTTTACATTTTCTTTCAAAATTTTTAAAACAACATTGTCAGAATTAAATTAACTTTAGGCGTTCTATATGTTAAATATATATTGTTTTTTTGATTCACGCTGTATATCGTATATAGCGTAGAATAGGTAGAGGGCATTTGCGTGTTGAGTGGCTGAACTATACTCAATTGCATGTATTATTGGATGTATAAATAAGACCAATGGCAGAGCTTAACGCCGCACTCTGCTCAAATAGAGCTAAATTTGTGAAGAGTAAATATAAAACTAAATGGTTGCTATAGTATATAGTCATTTTTACTGTTTTCGCTTACTCTTTACAATAAACATTGTTCATTTACTTTGACCTTGAGAATTTTAAAAGCTTTCATAGCATTAAAGCAATTTTCAGAATGTAATAAAATTTAACATAACTTATTTCATGTGAATCCCCGAATTGTTGGTATCATTTTATTTAACGTAAATGGCTGCAATCTCAATTTCTCTGATACCTGTAACCTTATTTGTATAAGCCTACTAATTTACATAAATGAATACGAATTTCGATTGAAATTGTTTTGGGGTTCGATTTTTTTTCTTACAACTGACTACTTATCCTTTTTTTCTAATATGCCAACTCAATATTGGTGATAAGATTGGTATTTTTGCAATAAAATTAATAAAGTGTAAGTTATTTAAGTTATGTAGTGGAGTTATGTAACGGAGTGTCCTAACACTAGGTCTGCCTACCTTGCTGTATGCGGGATACAGCGTGAAGCGGATTTGATTAGATTTTTATAGAGACAGAATACAATACGTACTTCGGCACAAATATATATCTGTACGAAAATATCTATGCCAGTAGAAAAGATATAACATATTTTGTATGAAAATAGCAAGTAATATTACGACAAAAGCCCCTTCCAATCGCCTGTCTACTCTAACATCTTTACGTTAGAATAGCGGCGAATTGTGTGGATGAATCGAAATTAGAAAAATATCGAAACGGTATTTGAAAATTGTTTTCTCTGTAAATAGTATTTTTCAAGGTTGTAGGTTCGATCCCTACTGGAGGAAATTATTATGTGTTAAATTATTTTTATTTGTCCTCTTTGCTAGACAAAGTACAGCGTTGAGTTACGCTCAAGAAAATCAGTAGGTTCCCTATTTCTCCCTCGCTATGCGGAAATCGTGATAGAGGCCTTCGTAGCGCAGTGGAAAAGTTTCTGGCTTTAAAGTGTTTAGGGGTTCAATTAACCATAAAGAGAGTGCTAATACTTACATTATTTTTGTTTTCCCGCTCTGGTAAGGCTAACCGCAGCGTTTACGTTCCACCACCTAACACGAATACCGAGATAAAGCATGAAGCTGTCAATTAAAATTATTAAGCTGGTTATCCTTATGGGAAATGTATGAAGCTAAAAAAATAAGATATATTATAAAAGTGGTTATATTTTTAAATGTCAGAGAGTGGAAAAACGAGATGTTATTTTTCAATGTATATTTTTTTAGCTTCATACATTTCCTTCGTATAACATGATAGACAATAAACTTGGACAATAACTTTTCTACTGTTTCTTAACAAAAATATAAAAATAACGTAATACAAATAATATATCGTATTTTATTATCATTCCTTTAAGAGAGAAGCGAACCCGTTACCATTATATTGACAGTTACACATACGTGGTCCAACCACAATACCTTAGCTAGGTTATAATAATTTAAAATATAATATAAATACTTCTTAGCTCTCTTAATCTTGTTTCGTAAATTTATTGACAATCGTTTGTAAAGCATTTAAATTGGCTTATAGGTACTTGCCGTAGGAGCTGTTCCTTTGAGAAGTTCATTAAGTTCCCTAAAAGCTAATATTATGTTAATACTTCGTAAAGTCGTTCACGAATTGTCGTAGAAATGAGAGAATAATAAATAGAAATGAGATCAAAATGGTTAATATTTTTTGAAGCGACAGTGTTCTACGTAACCAAGTTGAGAATTCGTAGTGCTAGTAGATACGGAATTTACGTTCCTTTGGTCGTGATTTGGAGCAGCATTGCGTCATCCTGCACACAACAGGGTAGGCAGAGGGAACCTAGTGTTAAGACACTGTGTTTCCCATTTTTTGAGGAATTCTGGAGGCGTTGCGTGTAGAATTCAAAGCCGCGCCTTTAACTCGACACCAGAACAAAGAAATGTACATATTAGATATTTAATTTCATCGAGTGGGAATCGAACTCACAACCTGTTGCGTTTACAGTCACACGCATGTGCCCTTGCGCCGCGACTGGTCTTTAATAAATGGACTATCTAACATAAGAATAATTAATGAATTTGAACCAGCAGTTCCTGAAATATGGCATTTAATAGGTAACTTAGCTAAAATGAATGCTGAATTTTGAACAAAACTGAAAGCTCTTAGTAACTAAAATATCGTTCGATGTTCACAGGACATTTTTAAAGCGTGACGTCACACCGGCCGGCCATTACTCACGCCCCGACTGAGGGGTGGCCGGTGACCCGGAAGCTATGACGTCATTAATTTTACACCTTTGTGCACTTTTATCCTGTATATTTTTGTTGTTTTAAACGGTGATTAGTATAATTAGACATAGGATAAAATAAGAGATTTTTTTTCGAATATAAATAAATGTAATTTAAGTAAATTATCGAAATTATTAAAATTGACTAGACAGACTGTTATGGTAAAGCAGCCAAATGACTGTATAATCGACGGTATATGTGTTCAATTTCCACTCGGATACATAAAATAATATCATTTTCTAGCATAAACTTGTCGTTTTGTCTTGTTACCAGAACTGGGAAATCAAAATAATGCGTTCCCCCAAGTGGGAATCGAACCAAAAATCGTAGCGCTTACAATGAACCGTCTCAATTGAAAATATAAAGGCTACTAAGCATTGCTTTTTACTAATATTATTGAATGTTTAAGAATATTATTTGTGAAAGACCTAACTCTAACCCCTTTGAATCGTCGTCCACTAGAAGAGTAAGGTTGTAGAGTGCTCTTGTGTCTGGACACTACTTTGCTTGGAAGTGAAATGTTTGAAGATTGTTACCTTAGAGGTACCTACGATTTTTATTTCCTTCCATTCAGTGTATTGAATTATATATTTTGTTTACTTTTCCAGGCGTTGATAACGAGTTTAGTAGAAAAATATTTTTTTTAGTTTCATGCTTTATCAGTAACAGGGTAGGCAGAGGGAACGGTTTTTGCCATATTCTGGAGGCATAACGTGTTGAGTGGCGGATCTTAAAGTCGCACTTTAGCTCGACACGAGAGCGAAGAAATGAAGATATTAAATATTACATTTCCTCGTGATGATTCACAACGATGGGAATCGAACCCATAACTGCGTCTCGACTGGTCTCTATTATTATTGTTGATCTCGATATTTACTTTTTAGTTATATATGAATATTTAGTTTTGAATTGTTTCTAGGAGAACACTTTGAGACATAGTAATAGATATATATAAAATATACTAAGCAATAACATTCCTTTCGATCTCCCCAGTACTTTGTTAGTTTGTTAAGTAAATAATACTATATTTATTAAAATTTTAGATAAAAATCAATATAGAAAATGCATACTCATCTGAAAATTTAATCATATAATAATTAACTAAAATACCATATAATTAAATATCAGTATAATCAATCAACGGCGCAGGGCGAGGCTAAATAGAATTGACCCAGTTTGCGAACGTGATAAATTTCACAGCAATACCAACCTATCAGTTAGAGCAACAAGCGTGCAAAATTGAGGACCTGGATCTACAACGATGTATCGGAAATGTTTTTGTGAGGTATTATAATTTTAAAATTATGTGTCCAAATGGGAACGGAGTGCTTTGACACTAGGTTTCCAGGTTCTCTCTGCCTACTGGTATGTGTGGGGTACAGCATAAAGATACATAAAAAAAACAGAAATAAGAAAGGAATGCTTTAACAGTAGGTTTCCAGGTTCTCTCCTGGTACTGGTGCGGATTGCAGCATAAAGCTAAAAAACAAAAATAAGATAAATGTGTTCGCCTTGTGGGCTGGTTCTCATCATGTAAATCTGAGGGTTGGATTGGATTCAATTCACACTCGAAGGAATAATTACATTTAATTAATTGTATATGAAGCCAGTGGTCGCGCAGGGGTACAAGGTGTGACTGTAAAATCGACTGGTTGTGGGTTCAATCCCCACTCGAGGAGATGAAATATTTATTTAAAATTTACATTTCCATTTCTTCGCTCTGGTGTCGAGGCAAAGCGCGTTGAGTTTTGCCACTAAACACAGAATCAGAATTCGTCAGAAAGTAGGGAACGGAGTGTCTTAACATTAGATTCCCTCTGCCTACTCGTCTGTGTGCGGGATACAGCGTGAAGCTGATTTATTTATTTTTTATTAAATTGTATAATTCAGGCAGGTGAAACTGTAAGCGGGATGCTAGTACATGAACATATTAAGATAAGAAAAAGAAAATTGCTTTTTGAAATTATAAGACGTGCAAGCTTAAGAAGCGTCTACTCCGTGACGATCCATCACGCTGACCTGCTTTACTAACTAATTGTTTATCGATTTTTCTGACACCCACTTTTCTTTGTGCATCCGTGTAATTTTCACACTTCAATATCAGCTGCTGCATAGAAACTTAATAATTATTGTTTCTTTTTTTAGTTTCTCGTCGTATTTCGGTTATACCAGCACCGGCGGAGAGAACCTAGTGTTAAAGACACTTACACCCACTTTCCACCCAATTCTAAGGGCATTGTTTGTCGAGTAGAGGAACTTAATGCCGCGTTTTCCCTCTACACTAGAGCGAAAAAATCAAAATATAAATTTATATAAATATTTTATTACCTTAAGTGGGGATTGAACCGACAACCAGTTGTATTTACAGTCACAATTTGTGTCTTTGCGCCATGACTGGCTTCAGTTAATTTAATTAATATATAATGTTAATTAATCTCTCTTCTTAATTTCTTCTTCCTCCTGGCATTAATCCTGGCTATTGCCAGGGTCTGCCCTCCTACTCAACCTACTCACTCTACTTTGCACGGTCTTTTGCGTCCTCAGTGGTTAGACCATTTCTTAACTAGTTACCAGTTTCTTAATTTGTATAGTTTTATTTCAAATATTTTCGAACAAGCTAAGGTACTTTTGTACTACAAGATTAAAAGTTACCAAAATTATTATCACATAGATAAATAAGGCATGATATTTAATAATAACACTGACAAATTACACGAACGACCCGACAAGTTACTTACATTCTCGTAAACGATGTCATCAGGGACGATCATTTATAATGCTACTGGGATAGCCGCAGCTATAGCATGAGAGATCTTAGGGTAATACTGTTTGTCATGTCAAAGGTTTAGAATAATTCCCCTGTAGTTTCAAGCTATAAATAGCTGTAAATAGCTGTAAATTTTAATTTTGTAGTAATTTTTTAAGCTAAAAATTTTGTAGAAAGTTATAGTTTGGTTTGGTTTTTGGGAGGAAAACTATTCTTTCATTATCTATTGGAAATTTTAAAAGATAAAAACAATGTATCTTTTTAACTATAAAATATCATTTTCAATACATTTTTACATTATATTTAGTTACATTTTTCATACAACGTGCACCTATATACTTTATGAACTGAATAATTAATAGTTCAAAAAATGACAGTGACAGTGTTTTAATTCTCAAAATGGTTTGGCCATTGTGGCGTAGTGCCACATTGATTGATTGATTGTAAGAGCACTGGTTACGAATTCGATTTACAAGGAGAAGAATAAATTATTTTTATTTCTCCGCTCTATTCTCAAGCTCAGATCAGCGTTGGATTTCGTCATTTGTCTGACAATCCAAGGTCTCTTAAATTTAGGCAGAATATCCTAACTCTAGGTTCCCTTTATCACGAAATACAGTATTAACCTAAAAACAATAAATTATTGTATGTCTGAAGATATTTATTCTTCTATATTCTACGAGCAAAAAACCTCGTTTGGCTCTTTATAATAGAAATTTCCGCTTCTCTTTTCCGCTTGACTCCGAAGTCAGTTCCTGACTTTGTCGAACTTTGTCTATAAAATAAGATTCCTCTGTTTTCGTGTCTCTAGAGCGCTCAAATTGAAATAAGTTCCAGCGTTACATTGTATTATGCAACAGAAAGTTGTATACAATGATGAAAACTGCAAAATACAGAAGTAGGTTAAAAATTAAAACTAAGTTAAATATTTTCTTCGTCGTTGATTTTTTATCATCTTTCATAATGATGTAAACGAAAAGACAGTAGTTTATTCATAAATTATTTATATAGTTATGCAATTTAAAAAAAAAGAGTACAATTTACAAAATTTTTGCCTAACAAAATAAAACAGTAAAAAATTGTATCAGTACAATAAATAGACGAAAAAAAATTAATTAGCATATAAAAATTGCAATATAGAACTCAAATCTTTGATTTTAAAAACTATTGTCTGTCTATTTGTACTTTATAAATGTATATACGTATCTGGAAGCAATATGGATATTATTATAAAATAAACGCAAAGTTGCGGATATCTATTAGTATTAAAATATTTGGGCCACAATTGGAATCTATCTTCGTAGTAAATTTTGTAGTCTTTTAGTATTGATAATTCTGAAATTATATTGTTAATTTATCTTTTGATTTATGTAGAAAAAAAAATTCTTTTCAATGTAAGACATGGAAATTGTATGGATATTACAAAGACGAATATAATTGAATTTCGTTAAACAATGTTATATAGAAGTTACTTTAAGAATTATTAAAGGATGAACGCACGTGTCAGAAGCAAGGCTCCGAGTAATTTAATAGGTACGCATTTGTGTCACGTTTTGGGGATTGTTGTAATATGAGTACAGACGTTTGTTTTCTTGAATTATATATATATACATATTTTCTAAGTGGAATCTCTTATTTCTTAGTGGGCAAGAAAATTCTTAGTGAATGTTCCTACATGCCTAGTTACCAGGGTAGTGATATGAAAATATTAAATATTTCATCCCGAGTGGGAATCGAATCCACAACCTGTCGCGCTTCCTTCGCTTCGCAATAACACATATTACGCAAATAACAATGAATACTCAAAATTAAAAATATTAGGTAGGAATATTTCTTACAAATATATATAAAAATATATTAAAATGTTAATTCTCATTCCATCAACTATTTCCAGAACAAATTATTACTTAATTAACTAAGCGATGGAAATTCTTTAATGTAGTTAGTTATTTGTAAAATTGTAAATTCTAAAACGTTTCTCAGAATTTGCTCTAGAACTTATTCATATTGGCTTAGTATTATTTGTCTTACTAAAAGTGTTTTTTTTCTTTGTAAAATTGTGATTTATAATATTTAATTGAAATTTAAGTAATAAATTATTTAATTTACTTATACAATTATGTTATAATATATTAAAATAATGTATTTGGAAAATGCCTACCGAATATTACGGATACGAATTAATTTCGATAGATAAAATGCTTGAATTAGCTATACAAGTGATAAATGGCTTATAAAGTAGAAAAAGTGACAGAGTGTCATTTAAGTAATTTCTCTCCAAAAAATACTGCAGCAGCAGGTTCTTATATCAAATACCTTTTTCTTTCTCCTGGCATTATTCCCTGCTATTGCCAGGGTCTGCCTTCCTACTCCACTTTGCACGGTCTTTTGCGTCCTCGGTGGTTAGACCATTGGCTCTCATGTCCTGCATCACGACATCCAACCAGCGCTTTCTTGGGCGTCCGGGAGGTCTCACTCCAGGAACTGGTATAGCAAGGCAGGTTCTTATATCAAATACCATCTATATATATTCTATTATATCAAATACCATCTATATTCAATATCTAAATATATTCTTATACTTATTTTCTCTCTAAGCTTATATAAAAATGTCAAGCCAATCAAGCTAAAACGCTAATAATTACCTAACTAATATGCCATGAAGCGACCCGTATGATGAGCCATGCTGCCCAAGTGTGTAATAAATGCTGGCCTATAATATAAGAAATATATTGTAGAAGCTTATTTAAGAATTATATTTTCTATAGATAAATATAAAAGAGAAAGATTAATCTATTTTTACGAAGTCTGGATAATTAATTAGGTACATACTTGGGTCTTTATTCCCCATTCCCCACTTTTCAAAATTCAATGTCTTCAAAATTACGGAAATACGTAGAGAGCCAAGTGCCGCTACTCAACACACAATGCCTGGAAAGCAATGCCTAGAAAGATAAAAAATTCGGCTAAATATGTGGAATGGAGTGTCTTTACTAGGTTCTCTATGTCTAACCTGCTGTGCGCGGGATATAGCGTGAAGGTGATTTTAGAATTACAATGTGATCTTAATTAGATACAGGTAAGATACAGGTTTTTTATTGGACAAAAATATTTTATTATTCTAATGAAGATAAACATACATAAACTAGAGCTTTTGATTCTATTCGTTTTTAAAAGAGTCCATTATAATAAAATAACCCAGTACTGTCTTGTGTCTGTTGTATAAAGCTACTTGTTAAATTTAATGTCATTTGACATTGTCTTTTCTTTTCAATATTTTTCTTTTTACAAAGAAAATGTGGTTAATTCTTTTGTACCATTATTAGAATTATTCTAAATATGGTAAGGTATATTCGTCGCTTAGACTTCACGCTGTATCCCGCACATAGTGGGGAAGAGTAGAGGGAACCTAGGAACCTAGTGTTAAGGCACTCCCTGACCATAAAAACACTGCCATTCTCCACTTTCCAATTCAAATTCATTGCTTTAACAAAAATTAACATTTTATTCTTTTGCGGAGGTCTGTTTTACATCTCATTAAAAGTTACATTTGTTTTAGTTTAGTTATAGAAAAATATGTCTAGTAGCAATATTCTCAGGGTTTCCTGGATGTGACACTTTTTCTCTCTGTTTCTCGTGTTGAGTGGCAGAACTGAACGCTGCGCTTTGCCTCGACACCAGAGCGAAGAAATGAAAATATTAAATATACCGTTTCCTCGAGTGAGCATCGAACTCACAACCTGTCACGTTTACAGTCACACTCTCGTGTCCTTGCGCCAGGACTAGCCTCAATCTAATTCATCATCATCATCATCCTCATCAGCCTGTTCTCGTCCACTCAATTTAATTAGTTTAAATGTTAATACATATACATGAATATACCATATTATATATATACATTAATTAAATTAAATTACTATTGTGTTATATAATTTAACTTAGAACAACAGTAAGCCTTAGATAGTAAGTAGGTCATAATACCTCGACGACCTAATTTAGCCTCGAAATGACCTGGCCCTAATTACACTGTTAGGTCCTATCTAAAAATTATATTGTTCAAAATGTGCTAAATGGTGTAGAAATTGTTATAGTTTTACATGTTTTGATTACTTTTATTAGTTTAACTTAAATGAATATCAACAGTTAAAAAATTTGCTAACAATATAAATAAAGGAATAATCCGAATTCTGTATTTCATAAAGGAAAGTCGTTAGAAACTTATATTTTTCTTCTAACTTATATCTATTGTATACAAAATTCGTGCATATGCCCGCAAACTTAAGTTTCTATACTTTTATAAGTTATACTTTTCTCTAAATATTATGTGATAATAGTAACAAATATTCTACAAATGCGTATAAATACAAAAACATACCTACTCCCTCAGTCATACTTACTCAGTCGGTTTCTTTAGTAGGAAATAGGGGATGGGGGCTATGAGTGTGACACACGATACGGTGGTTAGCTTTCAAATTGTGTTTGGGCGGAACTTCCACGAGCTGACCGGCGAAGGGTAAATACATTGAAAATCAAGTTTATGGCAAGATTATAAGCTGGGGTAAAAGCGTATGGTTGATAATAAAGAAAAAGCATTATTTCATAGACTTTATATTTATTTCTTGTGGACAGCTTAGCAGCAGAACCTAGTGTTAAGACACTCTATTCTCCTCTTTCCGATTTTTTGTTATTTTTCTCTCTTTTTCTGCTCACTCGTTCTTAATTTTTATTGGCAGAAATACAAGTAAGCAGTTTACTCTTATGAGTTCAACGTAATCCTTAATGGGTCCAAAATGGGTTCGCTCGGTCAAATGAAAGTATTACACGAGAAAAAAAATTATTTTACTTTTTCGATTTTCACCAAACAGTCACGAACACTAGTGTGAAATTACTACAATTTTTTTAACCAAAATATTGGGAAGTAATTTTTCCTTTCTACCAAATTGATCGGGTTATTTTACTGAATTTAACATCCCGTAAATCTTCTTTATATTATCTTTTCACATTCGACATATCGTACGTGGACGACCCTTGGATAAGTGGATACAAAATACGTTTCAACATATTTTGTCTTTTGAGGATTTGGATAATCGAATGTTTCTATCGTATAGGAAACTTAAATGTATATTATTTATTTATTTTTCTATTGACTTCACTTTTCTATTTCTACGACGATGTTAGTTGTTAGTAGGCTCACATCAAGAAAAGAGGTTGGTGTAATTGGATTTTTGTTACGGTAAGGGATATTATCAATATTTCGAAGTATTTTAAAACTATTCATAACATTTCTTCGCTCTGGTGTCGGCGCAAACGCGGCGTTGAGTTGTGCCACTCAACACACAATGCCTCCAGAATTCGGCATAAAGTGGGGAACGGAGTGTCTTAACACTAGATGCCCTCTCCCTACCCTGCTGTGTGCGGGATGCAGCGTGAAGCTGATTCATTTATTTGTTATTTATTTAAAACTAGGCTCCCTCCCCCTATCCTACTACATGTTGTATATAGCGTGAAACTGAATAATAAATTAAAACACTAGCTTCTTCATATGAGAATATAAAAAATATTTATATACTTACCCACAATCTAATTTTCATATATAAAAAATCTTATGTATTTTTGAGGCTATTTATATATCATTAATTACTTTAACCCTAAATTGAAGAATTATATTAAGGGAGCCATTATATCGATTCTATATAAATTGAATGAACTATTTCACAATTTTAATTATGTACCTGTTAAACATTTCACTCATTTCAGTTTCTAAGAAAAATATTTATCAATAAGAAACGAAGAATATAACAACTCCTATAATAAAAGATTCAATGTATATTGTTGACATTATTTCTAGTGACTCCGAAGTCTTCTATTATTATCTAAAGACAACGGAATTTCCAATTTACGGTGAGCGATACAATAAAGGGAACAAAGGATGAATAAAGAGTAATTTTTGTAATTATAACTCGATTTGTTGTTGAAAATACCTTTTTAAGTTCATAAAATGTTGGTAGTAATATTCCTTTTTATTTGCAAAAATGAATTTCTTTAGAAGAATATTATTATATTATTATATTAATACACTCCGTTCCCCACTTTCCGAGACGAGGTATTGTGTTTTAAATCTTATTACCAGAGTGAGTAAATAAGCATATTAATAAATAACAACACGTTCCCCCGAGTTATAGAAAATATATCAATTTTAAGTAAAAAATGCATATGTGTATATTTGTTTATCTCATCAAGTTTTCTTAAGCAATAATACCTAAGTATATTTATGTTATACAGACAGAGAAAGAGAGAGAGAGAGAGAGGTGTCGCCTCGTAGACTGGGGTAGAGTAATTACAGCCTTACATCTAATTTGTACACGTGCTATAAACGCCAACTGTAGAGCTTGTAGAAAATTGCGAGACGCTAACTAAGTGATATTTTAATTTGAATTTAGCTCGAGCCAGTCCAAGTTGGGTAACGAGATAAGTTTGTGAGCGTTTACGTTTTTGATAGTCGTGGTATTTTAGTTACGTAAATAATAAGGAAATGTTTTTATTGGATATTCTTCGTTAGCGGCAGTTAGTGGGATCGATTCCCGCTAGACAAAATCAAATATGGTTGCGAGTTTCGAGGTGGTGAATAGGGAACGAAGTGTCTTAACACAAGGTTTCCTTTGTCTACCGTGTTGTATGCTGTATACAACATGAAATAAAAAAATATGTAAAAGATGATAAAATGATTATACATTTTCCTTTTTTTTGAAGTCATTAGCAAAAAATAAACTTGTAAAAGTTTAGGTTCTGTATATAAATCTTTCATAGATATAAGGAGGTTGTTCCTTCTATTCAATGCCTCAAGCGCGTCTTAAGATTTCGTCTGGAGTGGAATACAAAACTTATAATATATTTGAGAACAGAGACGTGAAAAATCTGGATAAGAGGCAAAATTTTAAAACAAGAAGAAATACCTTTGAAATAGACTTTTAAAATTATACACAGTTATCGCTTTAGGACTTAGAATTTTGGGATATTCCTAAAAATTTATATATTAAAATCTTATAAACTTAATTATTTCTATAATTTGTAGATTTATTAAAGATCTATTAAATCCGTCCGTCTGTCGCTTTAAGCTTTGTTATAACAAACTAACCAGTCAAGTAGGCTTACGCTTTGTCTTATCGTATACTCTAGCAGTATTATCTAAGTTCAATTTATAGTATATACATATAGTTTACCACATTTACCATAGTTCCTAGCCGTAACTAGTAACAATATGCCCTTAATTCCCTATGCTTAGATAGGTTAATCCAACCTTATGTGTCCCATTATACCTTAGAATCTGTTAAGAGTCCCCACTTTTAGAGATTATTTAGCTCTTTGAATGTCTACTGAAAATATTGATACTCTAGTCTATCATATCGTTTAAAGATTTTCCACAATAACTAACATAGGTTAGCTATATTATATATAATAATATATATAATATTTTTGAAAATAATAAAATATTTATATACTTAACTAGGGGACCCGAACGCGGCTACGCCCACTTGAACTATACGGAATATTTATTAAATATCATTTTGGGTGACGTTTTCTAACAACAAAGTTTGCAAATCGTTGCTTAGCAACGGTCGGATAGCGACGGTTATTATTAACATGGCGGAATAAATTGCATGTCAAATTAAGAAGTATTTTAATATATTTGTATATATCAAAAATATTACAAATATGAAAAAAAAGTATTCTATGTTCATCTAATTTAAGTAGGGTTGGCCCTGATTGCGTAAAAGACAGACAGACAGAGTTACTTCCGAATTTATAATATAGGTATGGATATGTACTTCCCAATACGTAACTAAAACAAAAATTTCTAATGAACAAGAACAGTATATTTTAAGCAATAACAAATTTTACAAACTATTGTTTGAAAATAAATTGTAGGATTTACATAAGCCATCTGCATTGAAGCAATTTAAAAGTCTGAAATATATTCCAGATATTTGCAATGGAGATAAGCTGGGAGTGGTTTAGTAACAGTATTTTAATTTGGGGTAAATATGTTTTATATAATATAGATCTGTGAAAAAAATATAGATAATCCCTTAATATAGCTTTAAATAATCAATTTTATTAATACATAAAAATCACAATATTTAGAGTTAGACTCCCCAGACGACCAAGGAATCAATGGCTGTTATAATGCAGGACATGAGAGTTAATGGAACCACCGAGGATGCTGAAGACCTTTCAAAGTGGAGTTGATTAAGTTGGAAGGCACATCTTAGCAATAAATGCCTGGACTAATGACATGTGTAGAAGAAGAAGAAGAAGAAAATTCATATTATTAGTTTCATTTACTGAACATTGAATATGGAATATTGAATGAAAAGAAGTGTAGAGAAGATTGCTTTTTCATTTTATATGGGAATCCTAAAATTGTCTATAATAAACGTGATGGAAGAACCATTACGATGTCAGCTAATAGAATAACGACAAAATACATTAACAGGAAGTACCTTTAGAAATAAAACTATATTAAAAATGACATTTATTTAAAATGTCAAATATTATTAATACAAATAGAATAATTTAATAACGCGTAGCTTTCGACTATTTGTGACAGGAATTCTTTGAAAACATCTCAACTTCGTTTTTCGACTGAAATATTGGAAGCAAAAATGCTATTATATAACGTAATTGTATCTTCTTTATCCAATACTAGGTTGAAATATCAGATAAACGTTTCGGTTTTTCCCGATATATATGTAGGTATTTGTTCATTTGCCAAATCTATTTTGTTGTATAATAGAATAGAAAAGACGCTTCTATGATGATAAGCGAAAACACTGACTTTGAATAATTTGTGGAGAAAATTTAGTAAAATTTGTTAACTATGTAATTGTTATTGTCCTCCGTACGCGACGCGTACAGAATTTGTCGAAAATTGGTATACAGAAGGGTCTTTAAGTGGTATACAGAAGTGTCTTAATGGGAATGGAGTGTCTTAACACTAAGTTCCCAGATTCCCTCTATCTATCCTGCTATGTGCGGGATACAGCGAGCAGCTAAAAAAAAACCACAGTTGTTCATTTACTCCGTATAAAACACAAATTTTATGAAGGTTTAAAATAGCACTTATATTAAAATTATAATTAAATAATCCCTTATTCAGCATTCTAAAAGGTTATTGTTATAAGCTATAAATTATACCTGTAATTATCTCAATCATGACTTGGTTCCCGTTTGAAAGGAACAAACGATGTTTATTTAACCAAAGTTTTAATAACCCCAAAATACCTTTATTGATAACCCCAAAATTCTCTTATTATTACTGTTATTACCTAACTTGATTAAGGTTGCGGTAGTGAGGTTAATATATATTTAACCGAAGAGAATTGTTGTGGTTTTATATAAATATAAAAGTAAAATATTAGAGAAGATAACTACAGGTAACAGATATTATACAAGTACACATTTTAAACGTAAGATTTTACCATTTACGGAACCCTAAAAAAAGAATAACCCTATATAATTTATAGAACAAAAGTAGATCTAAAATAGAAAAAAAGTAATAAGCTTACAAAAGAAGAACTTTTTAACTTCAAATACTTTTTTGTTTGTAGCCTCAATTATGCTCTAAAATTATGATTCAAGTTTAAGCAAGCTAAGAAACAATACCGCAATTAGGCGGCAAGTTTTAGACTTCTAGGTCAACAGGCCTTTTGAAGTGCTTAGAAAGGCAAACAGCGAGAACCCTTCAGTGGACTAGCTTTTGTATCATGTGTACAAAACTTTTTTTTTTCAGGTTCACGCTATATCCCTCATATAGCGGGGTAGGCAGAGGGAACCTAGTGGTAGGACTCGTAGCGCTACGATTGTAAGTTCGACTCTCAATTGGAGTAAGGAATTCGAATTTGGCGGAAAGTGGGGAACGGAATGTCTTAAAACTCTCCCTCTTTAGGTTATGTGCGGAATACTACGCGAAGCTAATAAAAAAATATAAGGTAACGAAAAATATATATTTATTTATTAAAGAGAATTATTATACACTCACTAATACAACATTCAATATGAGGGTTTTATCAAGAAGGGGATGGCGGGATTTCGTTTAATTTATCTGCTTTCAAGGAATGGATTAACGTTAACTTCCCGATAAAGGATCTAAGTTAATTTGTGACTTAATCTCTCGAGTTAAGCCTTTGTTAGGGTTCCGTACCCCAAATGGTAGAAGTGTTGGTAATGGTAGAAGGCTTGTATCTTAGAGTACATATAAAGAAAAAATCCCACAAGTGAAAATTTATAGGTATTTCATAGAAAAAAAAACATTACAAACTTATATTTGTAGTTCATTTTATACAAAACAAGTGCATATGCCCGTCAACTTACGCTTGTCAACTCTTATAGGTCGCACTTCCCGTAAATTAGTACGGAAGCCTCGGTGGACGAGTCCGACTCGCACTTAACCAGTTTCAGTTAATGAGTGAAATTTTTGCTCTTAAAGCATTCACAAAGTTTGGGTTTTACCGTTAATTAATGTTGTTAATATTGATTTATTTAACAGTTATTTATAAAAATTATTTGTTATGAAAATTTGCATTTTACAGTAAATTTCACTATTTTTAGTATCGACTCATTATTATTTTCTTGTATTAAATTAATATGATTTTTTTTAATCAATTAAAATTGGGGCCGTCGTGTGACTCGTCGTGTGACGTAAACGCGGTTGTGGGTTCAATTCCCACTCGGGGAAATAAATTAAATTATATTTATGTAATTAATATTGATAACTATAAACTTTAATAAATATTTTAATATTCATCTATTTACACAATATACACAAACAGAAGACATCATAAATTCGTTAGATATATCAGTGGCTATATACTTGTTAAGTGCAGGGCTTAAGCTTTGTAAGGGCAGACGTTCGCAGGATGAAGCTTAATGGTGCTCTCAAGGCCTTTGAGAACGTGATGTCAGAATTAAAGTCTCTGCATATTTCAACGAACGGGTGATATATTTGAGTTAATCATGAGATATGGTTATAAGCATGGTGGCTAATGGCTTTATGGAGTTTATGAAATAAGTTAAGTTAATTATTCTTATTTAATCTTTGAAAATATGTAAAATTACTATTTTAACGTTACCTATCCTTTTATGCGATGAGAAGATGAAAAGAAAACTTCATTATAATTATTATTTTTTTGTTTCATATGCAAAATATATCACGATTAGGCTATTGTGAAATACAAGGAATATTCTCAAAGGGAAAAATCCATCATAAAGTTCAAATTCTGAATATTTTACAATATATTTTAATATCGGGCATCGATAGTATTGACATTTCACTCGACTCTGAATTTCACTTGACTCTGAAAACTTGCTCCGTTTTGTCCAATTTTACGCCTATTTGGACGTAAAAATGTACCACGAATTTATCTACCTTTAGAAAGCTTTTATAAAACACTACCTACCCTGAAAATACCTCAATAAATGTTAAACATCGATTTATCAACGTTTCTGTAAATATATGTTATATTTTAGTCTATCACAAGTCGTAGTTTCGAATTCGTGGATTCTTATTTAGTTTTTTAATACCTCCAGAATTTGACGGAAATCTGGGAACGTAGTGTCTAAGCCCTAGATACCCTCTACCTATCCTGCTGTGTGCGGGGTACAGCGTGAAGATAAAAAAATAGAGTAGTAAAAACAGGCAAGTTAGTTCACCGTATCATCGCTTACTCTATGTTATTTATTCATAGTACATATATAGTATAATTTACATACTTTCCACTTGTTCTGTGAAACTATTTGCGTTCATATTTTATTTTAATCCCCCTCGAGCAGGCGAGCTAAATACAGGGTGACTCTTAGTAACAGAATATTTATAAATGTCAATTCATAAATTTGTAATACGACAACTAATTTAGATTATACAGCTAAATCACAAGTCAAATAAGGCTAGTAGTGGTGTGACTGCAAGCGTGACAGGTCGTGGATTCGATTTCCATTCGACGAAATTAAATATTTAATATTTTCATTTTCGCCCTGGTATCCAGCGTTGAACTACAACACTCAACACGTAAAAATGTTTTAATATTCCCAGGTTGCCTCTGCCTATCCTGCTTTGTGCGGGATACAGTGTGAAGCTGAAAAAACCAAGATTTATATTAAATTTTACACGTTTTTTTTTCAATTCACGCGCGGAGTATTATAAATAGCGGACGAAGATGCGATGAGTGATATCACACTTTGTATTTTTTAACCGACTTCTGTAAGAAAAGGAGGTTATCAATTCGACTGTATTTTTTT
>JAEBDU010006907.1:0-22447 GCA_016802625.1 Heliconius numata | reverse complement strand
TGGAAACTGTAGTCTTTTAAGCTCGAATGGTATGTCAGTCGAAATCATTGGGATGCCCCGCATCATCAAAAAGTCTTCTCCTTTATACTTTCCTTTCAATATGATTGCTTCAATTACGTTATTCATTATTTTGTTATCGCTAATCGTGTGCCGTTACAAAGTTTCAGTTGGTTAATATTTCGCAACATTATAACTACACATTCAAGCTTTAATTGAAGGTTGTGAGGCGACAATCCTGGCAAATCAAGTGAATTTAAAAATTCCGGTGGATAGTTCACGACATCATCTTCATTAGTTGCCGTATCAACTGACTTATGTGTCCTTATTTTGCCAGGAATGCCATCTTGAAAATTTATATTTAATTCATTTACATCATTGTGTTTGGCAGCCAGTAAAGCTCTTTCGCTCAAACGCTCAACCAATTATAGAATAAATAATCAGCAACATTTCAGCAACTTTCGGAAGTTCTTTATGAATGAGTTCATCTTTTGATTACGTTAACTGACAAAAACAATCAGGAAAGGTGATGCAGCCAGTCAGCGCATCTATAGGAAGTTTGCCATTACCAATATCAATGAGTTGTTTAGAGAATATGTCTCCAGTTTGATCATTTTGCAACATGACACGCATATTCTTGCTTAAATGTAATACCTTGACATGTTTCCACAATTTCGAGGACTTTAAACATTTCAGCAACTCAGCTTGCATTGAACGTGGGACAACTGGCAATCCTCCTCCTTATAATAAAATCATTGCGCCACCAAATTGATTGGCAAACTGAGTTTTTACAATAACCTTACAATATTGGCAAGCTGAGTTCATAGATCCAATAGCAACACAGCTGTAGGTACTGCTGGCATCAATTGATATATCGTAACAAAAAGCAGCTCGATTCAAATTTGCAACATTATCAGTCAACTATCGTGCTCACGTTCATTGCAATTTTCACGTTCTGGGTACGATTAGATTCTTCTGCCCAAATTTGTCCACCGCCTTATAGAAGGCATATTTTGTAAGTCACAAATACACAACACTTTATTAATTTTATAAAATTTGTGGCTTTTAGATTTAGTAATATAGACGCACAATGAGACGTTTGCATTTCAATTGACATCTTACCATAGAAATATTGACAAATATTGACATTAATAGACTGAGATCCCAGGACCCCCAGACCTACATCATTTTAACAAAGCTGAAATTTTGAGGATTGATAGTCTAATATGTACTTAAGACTCTCTAACTTAAAAAACCTTCAGAGATAGTGCCAACTTAAAGCACACTTCCAGTTGCGTTAAAGTAGAAAGTCTCTTTTTTTTCTCATTTATTTATGTAACACACAATAAAGAAAGTACAGAAAAATTATGATAACAGAAAAAATGTGTACAATGGATAACTTATCTCTAATAGAGATCTTTACCAGAAACCTTTGAATGTAGGGGATGTTAAAAGAAATGATTCGGTTGCGGTATTTTAATATAATGTTAATAATAATAATAAAAAAAAGACAAAGCGACTACTAAAGATTCTAATTGATTAAGAAATGTTATTTTAATTTGATTTTAATAGTATTTAGAGATGGATTGCCCGACAGTATAGAGTTAGGTAGTGAGTTCCATAAGCGCACTGCTTGAACTGTGAAGGATTTTTCATAGAAAGATGTATTAAATATAGGGCACTCAAGCTTTCTTAGAGTTACACATGAGCGTACAGGTCTTTCACTTGGAAGTGTCAATTGAAAACGCTCCCTTAAGTAAGGAAAAGAGTTTTTATATATGTTTTAAAGTAAAAAATGTATATTTCACATTCTTTCACGTGGACCTTTACTTCTGCCAGACGTCATAAAGGTTCTTTAAAATTGGGATAAATTACATTAAATTAAATCTAAATTTTAAAATATATTATTTACGGACTATTCCAAGACCCCTCTAGCCCCAGACCCTAAGCAACCAGATCAATCCGAAGGCTTTATCATTTTCCCAAAAAGAGATATACCGTTATTTTTCTCTACCTCTGAAAGGATCCCATTTTCAAGTTAGTGAGTAAGCATACTGTCTTAACTACATGTAAGACTAATAGTCATAAAAAAATCACCTTTGCTAAAATGACGTCTGTCTGGCAGCTCTGGGTTCTTGGGCTATAATATTTATACGATACTAACGTCACTCAATTGTTTTGCCTTCCAGGAATCCAGCTACTAACATTTAAACTTTATAGTAGGGTATTAAAGTCCAAATTGACTTTTAAGTAGATAATTAATACGAATCTTTTGTATGGGAATATAGAAAAGTCATGTTTTTGAACCTTTTCTGGTAATTTATTAATTTTTTCTGTCCGTTAGAACTATCCTCGTACTTCAAGGAATATTATAAAAAAAGAATTAGCGAAAGCGGTTCAGCTGCTCTCGAGATTTGCGCTTAGGAACACATTCAGCGATTATTTTTTATAAAAAAGAAGATATTTCGTATATTTTATTAATATTTTAAAATTACTTTTGCCTCGTTCCAGAGTGAGGTAATGAAAATATTAAATATTTCATTTCTTCAAGTAGGAATCGAACTCAGAACTTGTCGTGTATATAGTCCCGTGCTTGTGCCACTGCGCCACAACGGGCCTCAAAATTATAAGAATGTAATTTTTTTTATCTGTGATACACATATATGTTACCGATTTATGGATTTTCTTTTTAAATTTTATTTAATTTGTATATATTTACTTAATATATTTACTTAAATTTCTATCATTTGGTGTTGAACCATCTCAAATAATAATTATGGTATTAAAAAACGTCAAAACAAATGTTTATTACGTAGAATAATTTATTTTAAGACGACTGACGAATTATGTTATAAAGTTTAGCTGGGTTACTGGGGTTCCACATTGGATTCAATTTTTTTTTATGTCAACAGAAAATGCTCATCACACTGAATAACTTTTCCTAAAGCGTTGTATTGATATCTCTTATAGATTAGGCGGGCAGCTAGGGTTTCACATCAGGTATTCGGACCATCAAAATAAATTATAGCCTATATGTAGGCGAAGACTAATAGCTTTGCAACAAAAGAAGTTTCATTTAAATCCGTTCAGTAGTTTTTGCGTTAAAGAGTCACAACAGACAGACAGACAAGAATTCCAAAAATCATATTTTTACCTTCTATTAGTTGTATTAAGTGCCCCTGAAGTGTTTTTTTTAATTTATATTCAATGTACAGATTTTACTCCCGTTACAGTTTTATTATATATATAGATGTTAAGGCTGGTAAAATAAAATTTGTTCTTTGACATATAAGAAATATCGTCAACATGTCTTACAATAGTTACAATTCGCTAGGATGAAGCTGAGCTTTAAATTTATATGAGTTACTAGGACCAGAAAACTTTTAAAATTATTTACTATTTATATATTTATATAGATCTTTTATTGATTTTTATCAATGAAAATCAATTTTAAAAAATATACATCAAAGGAACGGACAAAAGCAATGTCCTCATGTTTTCAACTATCGTCTCATGTGCCCTAGAATTGATAATGAATAGTTCCGTGATGTCAGATGAACAATATTGTGACCACCATTTTTGTTTTTTGTTTACTGTGTGGTCCATTCTTATACAGTGGTAGTACCAAATCTTAATTACTTAATTTACATTTAAAAAATTGAAAAGAATATATATTAACCCATTAAAGTGGCGAACGGAGTGTCTTAACACTTGGTTCCCTCTGTCTACCCTGCTGTGTGCGTGATACAGCGTGAAGCTGAATTTTATTTTTAAAGAAGAAGTGTAGTTCTAAAATAACAAGAAACTATTGTAATAATATAAAGGTAACTTCTCGTTTCCTACGTTGTTATAGAGTTGTAAGCGTTTACCATTATATCCATGTTATAGTTCATATGTCACACGTTGTTAGCCAGCGTCCTTTATAAACAACCCACGACTTATAAAAGGAGCTAGGACGCTTCAGATATATTATATTTATAACTGGATTTATATATAAATCCAATTTTGTGTAAAGACAACAAATTTCCGCCCAAATTCTCCACATTTGGTGTTCAGTGGAGAAAAGAAACTAATTTATTTCCCCGGGTGGAAATCGAACCCACAAAAGCTATTTTATTTCCATATACTCGTATTCTGTTCCGTATGAAAAGAGTACGATAACATGTAAAATGTTTTGTACAATATATTGTAAACATTCTTAAGATAAACCCCATCATTTATCAATCACCTCCCGCTCTCAAGATTTACATTTAGACGGCTCTCATTTCAAATACTTCAAGGATATCTTTTCTTATCTAATTTATTTATAAATGAAAAAAAGGGAAAATATTAAGTAATATAGAAAATTATAAGAATATTTTCTATTTTTCTCAATGGGTAATTTCCACGCGAACATTGCGCACCTTGAGTTACGAGTATGTTCAAATTTTGGAACAGATTAATATTTATAAAAGGAAAGCAATAAAACGCAGGTGTTGTATTTGGAAATTAATTTTGCAGACCATACAGGGGTTTGTAAGCTTTTACGACAGACGGATGTATTTTTATAACAGCCATAACACCTTCGTTACTTGCATTTCAGTGGTCACAATTTTTCCTTAAAAGTCTAAGAATGTAAGAATAACTAGAAAATAATTTGTTCTTATAGCCATAATATATTCAAATACCTATAGAATAAATAAGCACTACTTTTCACAACAACTATATATAATTCTGCTGTTGATTCATTACAAAATTATCTAATATAGTACCAAAAATAAACCATTTTTTTAAACCCTGGGGGCTTTCAGATAAAGTCGTAGACATAATCAAGCGCACATTTTAAGTATTTGCTAATAATGTTAGCAGATTTAATAACCTTTACAAAGTATTTTTTGCCCAGTGATGTATTATTAAAGAGATATATAAATTTAAAAAGTATTTTTAGCGGTAGGCAGAGAGAACTTGGGAACGTAGTGTTAAGAGACTCCATTCTTACTTTCCACCGAATTTTCGTGGCATTGCATGTTGCATTTACTCAAGTCGGTACTCCAATATTGTCAATTATTGTATTCTAAATTTGCTACGACGACAATGTACAGCACTATTTCTACCACCTTACAAACATACACATCTCTTAGTGGCTTTACGAAATGATGTTATAATTGAATGAGATTAAAACAAAAAATGTACCTAGTGTATACGGTAAAAAACACAGCCATTAAGAAAAACGATTGCAGCTTATTCAACTTTGCTAGATTATTAGATTCTGAAGCTTTAATCAAATTCTCGTAATAATGAAATTTGATCGAAACCAGCTGAAGCGGAAGATGGAATGTTAAAATGTCTACTTACATTAAAGGCAATTGTGCCCCGGATTAATTCTCTGCTTCAGCTCGTCTTTAAGAAATATCCGTTAATTTCTAACAAACTGTGCATTCAACGGAATTTGTATACAGTTTGCGCGTTTAAAGTGAGTAAAGATTGATTTTGAAGGTAGGCAAAGGGAACCTAGTGTTACGACACTTTGTTTTCTATTTTCCGATTAATTCTGAAGGCTTTGCGAGTTGAGTGGTGGAACTCAACGCCGCGTTTTACCTCGATATCAGAGCGAAGAAATGAAAATATTAAATATTTCATATAATTCTCAACATCTTAGAAAATCTTCTTACATCAAGAAAAGTATCTTTATTTTATATATTCCTTTCCATAGAACACAAAGGTATTATTAGTTCTACAAAGGTTAAATATTGTGGAGCTTCTAAGTAATGAACCTTATTGTGGAATAATGAAAGGCACGTGTTTGCTGAAATAACTTTGACTTAGACGATGCTAGTGATAGATAGATGCTATTTAATATATTTGCAAGTATTGTTGTAGCTAAAACGCGAATTGCATATTAAAATGCGTTAATAATTTATTTTAAATTGTTATAATGAATATTGTTTATTTAATTACAGTAATATGTCAGCTTTTTCTGTAAAACATGTGAAATTTCATATCATTGTAACTTTATTTGATAATGTACTAATGTACTCGTAATTTTTATTATGGACGAAAAAATTTTTGCGTGCTTATTTATGAATTGTATCTCTGAAATATATATAGGCTAAGCATTAATTATTATTTTATTTTTTTCTCTTAACTTAAAGAACAATTTATTTGAATGTATTGAAAGATTTAAATCTTATAATTTATTTTCGTTGGTAAATTTGATACAGTTTTAAACAATTTACTATAAATATAGGCCGCTTATTTTCATTTATCTTAGTATTTTTTGCAGAGTCCGTAAAATAATAAAATTTTGTAAAGATATGTTAAATAGTTTACTTTACATTAATTATTTGTGTTATCTATATTAGATATAAAAAAAAAACAATAATAAAAGCAATTAAGTTTCAAGTTTAGAACCCTATTCATTGCACGTGTGATAAGGGTCTGATTACGGAACCCGAAAGTGAGACAGCATGTAAGGCACCTTTACTTCTTTTTTACAGGATGTATGCTTATACGTTTATATATTTATTTAACCTTTCAAAGTCTTTTAAAGCTATAACGTAATCTTGAAGGTCAATTTTACACTCTATTTATCCTTATTAAAATAGATATATGTGTCTATATGTTACTGATAGAACTAGCAATTTAGGCGGTACCTAGATCCCTTATAATCGAATTACTCTGTGTTAATCACCAACCTGACCTCCATAGAGTAGAAAACAATTGATAAATCAGTGATAAGAGACTCTATTATCACACTAAAAATCTCCCTTTGTTTTTTGGAAAAATAAAAATGTTTTAGAATATTCAAATACTACAATTTTGATGATTTTGCAAAATTTCAATGACCGGTACGAACTGTTTAATACATTTCTGTTTTTTTTCAATTACTTTAGTTCACGTAAATCAATAAATAATTGATATTGATATAAAATAATATGATTTTTTGTCCTATTAATTAATTTTTAATTATAATTGCCTCGCTCATCAGTTCCTGGAGTGAGACCTCCCGGACGCCCAAGGAAGCGCTGGTTAGATATCGTGATGCAGGACATGAGAGCCAATGGTCTAACCACCGAGGACGCAAAAGACCGTGCAAAGTGGAGTAGATTAAGTAGGAAGGCAGACCCTGGCAATAGCCGGGATTTATGCCAGGAGGAAGAGATAAAATAATATGAATAAGACTTCTGCTTAATACATAATCTATGCCTGCCACTTAGAATTTGAGAGATGTGTGAAAATGAAAAAGGAAAGAATATAAAAGAATCTATCTATCTAGCACCTAGCTACTAAAATAACTACCTTCCTGTGAATAGATCTCTGTGTTATAATAAATTGTTGATATTACAAATTGTATTCCATATTATTTATATTATATTTGCATATGTACTACATTAATAAAACAACTCAAGTAACTAATTAGCATAACTAATTTACATAAATTAAAATAACTAACATAACTAATTAAAATAACTAATTATCATAAATTTACTCAATGAAAGTTTTTTTAAAATTTTTTTTTAAATGGTCAACAACGTTATGCCCCAAAATTAAATAAAAGCCTATCCAATGACATAAAACAAAAAAATATATAAGGTATTTACCAAAAACAATTCCAAAGAAAAGTTGCTAGTATCTAGCATTTGATTAATAGTTCCATTATTGCCCTACGATTAATTCTTATTTGTTTTCGACTATAAATAAATAGCGACCCAGATTTCTCCTTTGTTAACTATTATATATTTTTGTTCCAAATGAAACTAGTACAAAAAAGTGGTTTTATGAATGAAGTAAATATGCTCGGTTTTAATCCAAAATTATACGATTATATAAAAAAAGCTAAATATAACATTTTTTTTTGTATTTCAGCTTCACACTGTATCTCGCACACAGTATGATAGGCAGAGGGAACCTATTGTTAAGACACTCCGTTCCCCACTTTCTGTATTGCGTGTTGAGTAACAGAACTCAACGCCGCGCTTTGTCTCGACACCAGAGCGAAGAAATGGAAATATTAACGTAAATAAATATTTCACTTCCTCGAATGGGAATCGAACCACCACCACAACCGTCGCGTTACAGTCACACCCTTGTACCGCTGCGCTACGACGGCCTAATTTTTTATATTTCAATATCAAATATAAACGTTTACTTACTTTTTTCTTACTTTTGTAACATATATAACATAGTACAAAAAGGTTTTACTAACCCTTGGTCTCAGAAACAAAAGGTTTCCCTTTTCCCCAAGTTATGCGTCACCGCTACGTGTCTCCAAACAATATGAAAATACTTCGTGTTTGTTTTATTAATATTAACCAACTGACGTTTTCGTATATTGTTTGTAAGGTAAATATATTATCTTATTTTCCAACGGCACGCTTCATCTCACTTAGTAATATCAACCGTAATAACACACAGTTCGTTTCTAACTTTTTACTGGAATTCGAGATATTTTGACAATTGCAGATCTCAACCGTGCCTTACGTGAAATGAAAACATTCTTCTGGTAGTTCTCTTTAGTAGTGATTCTATCCACCAACCATCGCTTCTACAGTTAGAAGACATGGTATCCACATCCACAGGTCCCAAGACTTTCGTTTTGGTAATAAATAGTCGTAAATTATTAAATTTACCATTTTTTTGTGTCTGATCTGGAATTTTATATTTTTTTATAAAGGAAAACTGACCTCCAGTTCATTGAAGTTTATAAAAAGAAATCCAGATATAAGATTTACTAATAAGAAACTAACTAAATATAATATTTTTAAAACGGCATATTTTAAAATATTTTAAAAAGGGCTTAAAGAGTCAAAGTACGACAGAACAAGTAATTATTAAGTTGTCTTTTATTAAAGTACGGCTAGTGTCGAAAAATGTTTATTTTTATATTATTTCTTATCTTTTAATAGACATTTTTGTATAAAACGAAATTTAGAAAATAAATAACATTGCCATATGAATGGTTGATATAAAAAAAACAATATATTTTCATTATAAGAAACCACAAAGAAAACAATATGTAAAAGCGATTACATTGAAAATAACAAGTAATATTCGACAACTGTCGTTTACACGGTACATAAATAACGAACCTGTGTTAAATCCGATTGTCTAATTGTATATTTATTACACCGTAGTATTACCTTGACAGAATATTAATTAATCATATTGATTGATATATTATCATATTTATCTATTTACTTGCCATATATTTGGTATTGACTGTTGATAAATATAAATTTCCATTTTTCGTATTTTTATTCGTACTAAATTTTATAACTTAATAGGTGCACAGGAAGTACCCTAAAGGGAAGTATCAAAAGATAAAGCGATGAATTTCATATAAAACGCAGCAAAAGCAATGCAAAAATGCCTGAAGAAGAAGAAAACTATTTATGGCGTGAAGGTTCACGCGTTCTCGAGATAAATAGTCTTGAGAGACGGAACAGTAATCGGATAAGGGTTCCGTATTTTCCTTTTGAGGAAACCATAAAATTCTTTTTTTTTTACTTTTAAACGTTTGATAGAATTTTGTACGTGTCTGTACCTATCTGTCGTCAACGACGGAATCGAGTTTGCAATTCATATGCTCAATTGTCCACAGAAGAGTAATTTACAGAAAATATATTTTTATCATTCTTTTTCACTTACTTTATATACGAGTACGTGCTCCAATATTGGAAAACAATTTGAAATTCATATGCTTAATTGTCCGCAGTAGAGTAATATTTCAAAAATATATTTTAATAATATTTATTATATACTTTATTACCAATGCCAATCCAAAATAAATTTTATTATATGTCTTTTCAAAGTTAGATATAAATTATACTGTTTTTAGTAAAATATTTAGTTTTCTCAAAAAAGTGTTATTTATCTTAAGTTCAAAACTATAGATAATATTGTTGACCCTTTTAAGAGAATCAAATGCACCTTAGTGTATTTTACAAGTCTAACTCTTTAACTTCTAACTAATAATAACACTAAAACCGAGAATAAGATAAGTAAGTAGTAAGTTAATTTATTTATGTTTTGCTATTAATTATTAATAACAAATACTGTGTCAATTTTTCATTTATATAGTAGGCAACGTAAACGCAAGTATAGATAAATCGTTATAAATTTATATAAATATCGTTTATAAATTTTAGGTAATTTTGACATACTATGCTCAGATGACGCTATCCTGCAAACTGGATGTAATTATAATAAATTTGTTCCCTAAATAAAAATATATACATTCACATTTTAATTCGATTACATCAGCAGCTCGTAATAAATAATTAATTGTTATAATTAAGCTAAAATTCCCTTACTTAAGATGTACTCTACGTATCTGTTATTTAAATGCTTTATAAATTATACTTTGATATTCAAATTTTTCACAACTTTCTCAATCTTAATTTACTAATTCAGAATTAAAATTACTTTCATCTTATAAGGAACGGCCGAATAAATATTATGGGGTCGTTATCCTGTTGAAAGAATAGAGTTTTCCTTATAGCTGGAATGAATGGAATATTATTATTCACATTGCAAATATATTGACTTTTACTTTGGTCTGTTCTTAATATTTATTAAGAATAAATAAATTTTAATACTACTTCATTGTATTATGTTTAGGAAATTAATTGACATAGAAATTAAAATAATAAGAGCATTTATGTAACAGAAACTAAAACAACGTATTTAAAGCTTTTATGTTATTTAAGCCGGATTATAAATAAAAAAAATAGTGTCGATAATAAATATAGCATAATAAATTGGCTAAAACTTCAGTTTTCAAAACATTGATATTGTTTGGTTATACTTTTATACGGGCTATTCTCCGAAGCAGCTGAATCGAATTTTATTAAACTTTTACTAGGAGATAATGTAGCCTATGGAGCTATTTTATACTTTTTATCCCGGAATCCCACGGGATCGGAATATATGCGCAAAAAACCGTGTTAACTACCTATCTTCCAAAATATTATTAATGTAGGCCTTATTCGTCAAAATAGCTATAGGATCTTTTTCTAAAGGGTTAAACGAAAGCCTGAATGCCCACAATTATGTATCGTAAAATAGTGTTATAATCGAAAAAAAATCTGTTTTCATAATTAAACTTTTCCCTTTTTTAAAAACCCGCAATCAGAGTTTTGTACAAAAAATTGCCGCGATAACAAACAATCTAAAAACCAATCCCTGCCGTCGCGTCGCCACGATGCTCGCGCGTAAATTTACTTTCAATATAATTTAACGCCCTAACAACGTTATATCGTATACTTTATAAAATTCACCTTCGACGAAAGAACACATATTTATTTATAATATATAATTTTATAATCACAAGCTACACTAAAATGTAATAACTAATACACATTTATAGACTAAATTATCTCACTCACTACAGCTTTACGCTGTATCCCGCACACAGGTTAAGTAGAGGGAACCTCCTGTTAAGACACTCCGTTGCCCACTTTCCGCCGAATTCTGGAGGCATTGCGGGTTGAATGGCGGAACTCAACGCCGCGCTTTACCTCGACAATAGAGCGAAGAAATTAAAATATTAATTTAAATAAATATTATAGTCACCAATTGATATTATAGTTATACTATCTGTAGTAATCAACGGCTAGCTTACTGGAGTATGAAAACTAATGTTTAGTTTAGAAATGAGAAATTGTTTACATTGGCACAAAGTTCATACTCGTAACAGCATGAAATAGACTAATATACATCACTATTTCAGTATAGAAATCAGCCACTCAACACGCAATGCCTCCAGAATTTGGCAGAAAGTGGGGAACGGAGACCTTAACACTAGGTTCCCTCAGCCTACCCTGCTGTGTGCGGGATACAGCGTGAAGCTGATTTAATTTAATTTTTAGTTAATTATATTTAACAATAATTAATTATGTAATGTGTGCTGTTGTGATAAGAATAAGAATGCTTTAACCGGAGTTCACGACCTCGGGACCTCGAGTTTATTCGTGTTTTACTTGCATTTGATTGCTCCCTCTCTGACAAGGGCTAAATTCTTTTTAAATTGAACGCTCACTCTTAGACATTTGATTGTAAATTTCAGACGAAAATGTAAAATATTTTTACATTTATTGTTTTTGACTCATTTTTCTTTCTCTCTTTTTTTAAAAAAATGTGAAAATATAATATATAATATAACACTTAAAACACAACTGTGTACAGTAATTTAAACATTTTAAGGTAAAAAAGATATTAACTTTAAAATTTTACAACAGTTATACTTCTCATGTCTTATTTCTTCTATTTTATATACTTCTAAATAGATTCTAAATAAGATATCTATCTATCTATTTATCAAAAGAACGCAAAACATAGCATTTAATACTAACTTATTAATAGAAATCAATAAAAAACGAAACGGATACTCAAATTCGTTTCCTTTTTACTTTATGATAGGGAAGAGTTTATATTATAGCATAAAACACATAAGAGCCCTATATAAGATTTTAGAAGGGATACTTTATTACATCTTTGGGTGGGTGGTGGATGTACCCATAGTACCATATATTTATAGAGTTTTTTTTTATAGACAAACATACTGCTTTGCACATTTCTGTGAATAAATAAGTATTTAACTAATGAATTGAAGGAAGAAAAAAGCTGAAGTTGGTCTTTGAAGCGACTTGGATAAGAAAATAATAATAATTTCTATATTCCATGACTGTAAGCGATAGGTTATAGGTTCGATTCCATATGGACGTAAACAAACTTAGTTCATTTTAACATTTTTTAAAATGAATACTTATTAGGAAAACGTATAAAAAATTCTATGGTGTTTAATAAAAATAGTTTTTGATAACAGAATTGGATACCATTTTATTTCCAGCTTCACCTGTATCCCCCATGTAGCAATGTAGGCAGAGAAGCCTAGAGCTACTACACTCCGCTCCCCATTTTCTGGCCATCTGGAGGCATTGCGTGTTAATTGGCAAAACTGAACGCCGCCCTTTGTCTCAACACCAGAGCGAAGAAATGAAAATATGAAATATTTAATTTCCTCGAATGGAAATCGAACCCACAGCTTGTCGCGCTTACTTACAGCCAAACGACTGCCTCATTCATTTAATTTAATTTCAAACCACTATAGAAAAAACAGCTGTAATTAACAGAGAGTAATTAGGTGGGCGGTGGAAGGCTTTTATTTAATTCCTAAGTAAATAAAACTCAACCGCTGCCTAATGTGTGTTCTGTCTCGAATGTTCGCAAACATTTAACCAAATATTTCGAAGAGGCGTAGCGAATATTTTCCAAGTACAAGTGAAAGTTCCAAATACCCTGCGATCTTAGGCCTTGATAGGTGTCACAATATTTCCGAATTAATATTAATAACTGTACAGTAATTCAAGTTTTGCCTACATTTTGCTAAAACATATTTAAACTAATTATTTGAAAATAATGTACTTAGAGTGTTTACGATAATATGAGTATATAATATTCTTAAAATCAGCTTCTCGCTGTATCCCGCACACAGTAGGGTAGGCAGAAGGAACCTAGTGTTAAGACACTCCGGAACGGAGTACAACATTGTAATGACTATATATGCTGGACTATATATCTATACTTACGTAGATATGTAGTCCAGTTCGTACTTATACTAATAACTTTCAAGCAATAGGTTGACTAATCCTCTCAAGTGAGTCCAAGTTTTTAACTAGAGTTAAAGTTATATATTAAACTATTAAAACCTAAGCTCAATAGAAACTGGGGATAAATCGTCTAGAACTCGTAAATAATTCTCGAAGGATCAAGGGTTTTGGGATCGAAATTTATTGTAACAGTTTAATATGTTATTCAAAATGAAAAATATGTTTGTGACTGAATATCTGTTAGAAATAAATAAAATATATCCATCCATAAGCCTTTTAAGGTCCACTGCTGGACATAGGCCTGCCCCAATAAAATATATATACGAGTATATATGGTTATTTCAGTGCTTTTAACTATGCTCATATACATATTACATTCGTAGAGCAAATTTATGTACATATAGCTTTAAACTGCATCCTACACATAGCAGTGTAGGCAGAGGAAACCTAGGAACCCAGTGTTAAGACACTCCGTTCCTATTAAGACACTACCATTCCCTACTTTCCGAGGTTTTCATTTTTCATATACATATACCTATTATTTGATTATTTTCTTGTTTCAATAAGCAAGAGAGTATCTTGATTCAGATAATGTCTGCAGTGATTGACCTTTCATTTGTTAAGGAGGATCGATACTCACACGTGATTACTTTAATCTAAAGGAATTCTAAGAATCGTCTAAAGAGTTAAACCTCTTGTTATTTGAAATATTTTATATTCATTTTGGACTTAAAATTTAATTTATATTTGATATTTGTGTTTAGTATACTTTTATTTATTTATTTAATTACTAAATAGTTTATTATTCAAGTAAAATAATAATATAATAATCTTTATTGCAAGGATAGTTTACAACGGCGGGTAAAACATTGACTAAAAATGAATAAATGCTAATTGCATTTATTCATCATACTAATAATAAATTGTTTTTACTTATAAAAAAATAACATGTTTTTAAGCACCGTTCTAAACACTAAAATTAAAATTTTTCGCGTTATAAGAAGGAAAGATTACATCAAGAGGCAGTTTTTTTTAATGAAGATTAAGATTCATAATATAATATTTTTAAAATATGAAAAAAATATATATTAATATGCTAATTAACTTTATAATTGAAGCATATGGTAGAACCTCTAATTGTTAATCTCGAGTTTACCTCAAAGCGGTACAAATAAGAACACCGCAAACCTTTTGTTCTAAGTCTATTGTTAAAACAAAAATCTCTGTACAAAACAACATGTAAATTAAACAAAGAATTCAAAAGTCTTTTCAGTGCTTAAAGTAATAAATAATGAATTTGCTATGACTTTATACTGACAACCAGTTGTGGTGCAGGCGCACGAAGTATTACTATAATCAAACAGGTTGTGGGTTTGATTCCCATTCAATAGAATTAATTATTATTTAATATTTTTTCATTTCTTCGCTCTGGCAAAAGCTTGACGTAGAGTTCCGCCATACAACACACAATGGGAGAAGAATAGGAATAAATAGAAAAGGGAGAGGTAGAAGGGGAGGATATGAAAAAAGGAGGAGTTGTGATATAAGTGGTACCTCGAGGATTAGGGTATGACTTCATACTATGTTCCCTCTTCTCACCCTGGTGTGTGCGGGATACAGCGTGTATAACATATTATTTCCTTTAAAGATAAGAATTTCTGATCGTAAACTTTGGCTTCGTGTAGATCTCAAGTATTTTCATTGATTATCTAACCTAAGTTCTTTCTGAAGCACCTTACAACTTTTTGATTGCTTTTTACTTCCTTCTTTCGTTTATATGAATTGAGTTACTTTATATGATAACTTTATTAAGCCAAACAAATTGCAATCAATCTATTCATAGGCGTCATTGTTTTATACAAAAAATATAAAAACAAAACTTTTGTACATTTTATTCAGTTTCCAAATGTCGATACGTATTCAAATATGACTATAACAGAATATTATTTTTTTTACATTTTTAAAGTGTTATGCCACATTTATGAAATAAACATACTTTTTAGAAAACAACCCTATATAATATATTTTTATTATTTAAAAATTTTAATATGTTTTCTATAAAGTAAATTCTAACACATTAACTTTTTTATTTGAATTGGCTTATTATCATTTTTTTACATTTCAATTGAGAATATCCTTTTAAAAGCATTCGAAATTACCATATTAAATAATTAAATATTAGGACAGTCCACTTCTTGTTCTCACGAATACCAGGACTTGCATGTTGAATGGGGGTACCCACGCATGCATTGTCTTGCCTTAGAAGATATCAAACAACAATGCACTCATCGTGTTTAGAGTCAGATCCAGCCCCACTACGCTATAATAGCCACGATTTATTCACATAATAAATAAAATGAATATTAAAATTTATTAACATTAAGTTTTATCCAACAAAAATGGCTCTATTGCTTCCAACGATTAAAACGAAAGATGCTGTAATTTCTAAACGGAAATTAACATAAAAACAAAAGTTTTTATTGAAATACTAACTTAAAACAACAAAGCAATTTGCTACAAGTAGCTATAATATTGTTATCTGTATAAGTTAAATATTATTATAGTAACTATTGTGGAAGGTACAAGTATTTACAATATTCCAAAGTTTTGATTAAGTTCATGTTAGAAGTTAGTTGAAAAACTGGACACAACCCGCCACTTTGTAATATTAAAGTATTAAATGGTAATCAATTAATCTATCTAATAATATTATTATTCATTAGGATGTCCGCTTTGCCCTCTTTTAAGGGAAGGGTTTCGTAAACTTCGTCTTAAAGTTTTAATTGCTTCCTTTCAATCACGAAAGAGATTTTTTAAATTCAATGTCAACTTCCTTTCAAAAATTATTGTTAATCAATAATAATTATAAATTTTACAACTTTACTGAATTTTATTTAGACATATTGTTTTTATTTTCATCTTCACGCTGTATCCCGCACGTTAGATGTTAGGGAACCTAATGATAAACCACTCCGCTACCCACTTCCCGCTAAATTCCGCCGTACCGTGCTTTTCCTCGATATCACAACAGAGAAATTAAATACGAGTATAAATATTTGAATTCCTGACTGGGAATCAAACCCAAAACCTGTCTCGCTGACAGTCACGCTTGTGCCCCTGCACCACAACTGACCTCATTAATTGATATGACATTATAAAAGCCATGACAACCCATCGTGTTAATGCAAAAGTAATATTTTTGAGTTCGAACTCTGCTTTATAAAATAAATATTATTTAATTTTTCTCTCTCTCTCTCTAGGTTGACAAACGTGACGTTGACTTCAGCCATTTAACAAGCAATGTCTCGAATTCAGGTGGAAAGCCAGATTGTCTTGAACATTAGCTTATCTTTGTCTATCTATCTATATACAGCGTGGATCTGAAACAAATTGGAATGTCCAGATTGAGAGTTAAATATGGAAAAACAAGCAATAAAAGAGATATTTTCCGACCATTTTTAGCCCCCACAGCCTGAAATTTTGCCGTTTTCGAGAACTTGGCAACTTTTTTGTCTAAATATGTATATGTGGGTAATGAAATGTTCGAATAAAAATTTTATACGTGTTTTTTCACCGACTTATGCTGTTTTTGTATTATCTGATATATTGTGATTCTATATTCTGGAATTTGTAGAATAGATACTATTTGAACGAGCGCTACATCTGTTATGTACGACCCTACCCTAGCCCCTAGGTAACGGCTGTACTGTATTTTATTTCTATTAAGGTCATATATAGTACATACAAAAGCATGTAATCGTATTCCCTTTTGTGTAACAGTTTTTTTAAGATCACATATAAACTTGAAACATCATAACTCACATATAAAAATCTTTTAATTAAGTTTTAAAATAGTGGATATAAAAAAATATTTTAATCTTGAAATTAAAATGAACTCAAAAACAACTTGAAATTCGACTCGGCAAAGTATATAGGTACCTATTAGATACTCTATACATAAATATTTTTTATTAATCTGCTATATAAAGTATATTCATTTTATACAGTAAAATGTATTGAGATTCTAGGACGTACAAATGATTCAAATTCGAATACAACAATAGAAAATAATTAACTTTAATTTCCAACTGAGAAATATTATTAATTGTACGAGCCCAAAGCGCGGCGTTGAGTTCTGCCACTCAACCTACCCTGCTGTATGCGGGATACAGCGTGAAGCTGTTTTTATTTATTTTGTATGAGCCTAAAAACCCATGATCAAAAATATAATACAAGTTTTAAAATTTGAACATTCAGCATTAGAGATATCACAGCTAATGTCGGGATGTCAAGTTAGTAAAATGAAAATTCAAACTTGGCACGCTCAAAACTGAAATAGATTTTCTTGGCAACAGATAGCAATAAAATAAAATTTAAGCGTTTCATTTGACCATAGATATTTGTAAGAAAATGTCGCAAGTGGTATATTTCACAGGCGAATGAATGTTTTTAAACGGTTCTTTGTTATATAGAAACATTGTAATTACACCTACACCTTAATAAATTATACCTACGAAATATAGAAAGTGGGGAAAGTGGGGGAGTGTCTTAACACTAGGTTCTTAATCGATATCATGAAAGTTTCAATCATGTACTTTTTTTAAACGTGACGCTATATCACACACTTGAGTTGGCAGAGGAAACCAGTGTTAAGACACTCCGTTCCCATTTTCCGAAGAAAATGGAAATATTAAATTATTAATTTTTTCGAGCGTGAATTGAACTCACAACCAGTCACATTTACAGGCACAAAAGGTCACAAAAGGTCTTTAAAGTTTTTAAGCCGATTATTAGCTGTCCTCCAAAGATCACCTTGGTCAAATGTCCCATTATATTAGATTCGTCCATTAAACTCCTTTAATAATGCTTTAATCACTCTCCTGAGATAAAAGCTAACAAAAATTTCATTTAAATATTACTATTGGTGTTTAGAACTGTGATTTGAGGTTGTAGTTGCGCGGTTGTGGGTTCGATTCCCATTCGAGGGAATAAAATATTCATATTTTTACTGCCTCGCTCTGATAACCAGGCAACGTAACCTACATACTTCGGAGACGACAGAATGGAAACAGTTTAATACAGTGTGGATAAAAAATAAGTTCCCAGGTTCCCTCTGCCTACACTGCTGTGTGCATCATACTACGTAACGTTAAATAAAAAGATGATATTTTTTATGAACATTATACCTTTTAAAATGGAAAATAGTACGAAGGAAATTAATATTATACCAGAAACAAAATTATTCTAGATAAAAATCTAACACATAGATTGCAAATTAAATCCGCACGACAGAAGAATCTACGTCGAGCACTCAAATAATGTATCCTAGTTAGACCTTTGTTTCGCTTATTCGTACTGGACTTTCAAAGATGAAGAAAATAAGGAAAAAATAATACAAAGTGAATTTTCCTCCAGTTCATTTAAGACTTTTAGTACTTATGAAGAAAGTTTTGGGTACTAGACAAGCATATTCATTGGACAAGAGATATTATATAATGTGCCAGAACAATCTAAGTTGTATTAGCTTTGGTCTAGTGCTCTAGAAGTCTAGATAGTTAATTTGGTTGCGGTCATATATCAGTGTGTACATAAATTAAAGGTCTCAAGTAAGCAATCTAACACATGTTAGAGATACTTATATAGAAATATCAATTTTTATATTTTACATATAAAGATAAAATTAAGCATTACTATATGATAAGAAAATTTCAATCCATTTTAAAAATTTTCAATACGATACGAAGGCAACTTGGATAACTGAGAAGTCGTTCGTTTCACATTCGTTCGTGATCCTGTTGGGTTGCCTCTTCAACAGATTATAGGATCACTCCTATAAAGAATCAGTTGATTTCTTATTACATTATTAAATTGAAAAAGAAAAATATCTTAAATTATAATACTTTAATAACAAAAAAAGATGAATTCTGTTTTCTATAGAGCTGTAGACTAATTTCACTATTAATCTTCTTAATAGTACTTCTAACAAGGGCTTATTAACTTTATTGCCTCTATTAGGTACATCTACTTTGTGTAAACAACTGTGAACGGTGATGGTTGAATGAATAGAAATTACTTGGTATTTAGTTGTTTTTATGTTATGTATTTTAATCTGTGGTTTTGTGAACCGAGCTTTTATGTTTGTTTTTAATGAGAATTATAGTTCTCATTGAAACATGAACATAAGAGCTTATTAGTTATTGTCCCTATTTTAATGGGAAAGCTTGATAACTAGAGGTTTTTGTTATTTTAATGTTTACATATTTTAAATTTCGAAGCCTTTTGTGTAAAGCGTGGTTACGGGTAGATTGAGATCATCCGTCTACCAGTTAACATAATTATTATGATTTAAAAGTATTATTATTTAAAAGTATTATTAAAGTTTATTGATTATTGTGAATCAATAAAAAAATACAAGCCAAAACACGTGCAATCAAAACAGCTGTCAACAGTTAAATGAACATTTAAAATGGCCAAACTCGTCGGCATAAGTGAGAGACATGAGTACTAACATAATGCTACAAAAAAAATCGAAATTCGAATATTTAAAAAAGAACCGGCGAAAATTCAAAATTCGCGATACTTTTAAGAATATTTTTTTTATTTTAGAATTTACTTTTAAGAAAGAATTTTAAGAATTTACTTAAAGAATAAATATTATACATAAAAGTAAATAACTGTTAAATGGATAAAGTATGAGAATCATGGCGGGGTGTAGCGTGTGTGATTGATTACTCACTGAATACTTAAGTCTGTTTTCCATTGCATATGAAGGATATATGTTTATGAATTATTCTAATAACAAATGGCGCAGCGGTGTGACTATAAGGCGACGATTGTGAGTTCAATCCCCACTCGAGAAATGAAATATTTATATACATTTATATTGTCATTTCTCTGGTGTCGAGTGTCTTGCTCTACTTTAAATTGACGCGCTCGAGAATTTCAGATGATCAATTTTTTAACTAATATAATCCCTTATCCTGGACGATATTTGGTGAAAGTACTTAACCGCGTACAAGGAACCCCTTAGTATATTAGTATGCTGCACTTTAGTAAATCCCGAAATCCCAGCTTGGGCTCCTGTAAACATTTCAATAATATCGATATTCTTGCGAAGAAATGGAGAAATGGAGTTGATAATATATTATGATGAAACCGTAAGAATATCCATCTTATTGAATACTTCTCGCAGACTCCAACCTCTCTATGAAAGGGATTTATTCAAGTTCACAATAATTGCTCGTAGCTCTAGTATTTAAAATATGAAAAAAAAATTGAAATATCATAGAAAAAAATACTTAGATAATCTTACAATCGCACAGTAAAATAAATGAGAGAAATAAAGAGTAAATAAGCAAAATAAAAGCCTCTTTTTATTTTGTTAACATAAAATCTTTAACATATAATAAATCAGCTTCACACTGTATCCCGCACTCAGCAGGGTACATAGTGAACATAGGGAACCTAGTGTAAAGACACTCCGTTCCCCACTTTCTACCGGATTCTGGAGCCATTGCGTATTTTAACTTATTATTTGTATTTGTTATATAAATATACAATTTTAGTTTTACGTTATTTTGTACTAATATATAATCACATATATAATATCTACAATATGCCTGGTGGTCACTTGTTAGTTCCGGGCCGCACTCCATTAGGCACAGTTGGGTACGCATCACTTCCGATGTTCGGTCCATCGTCGTAACGCTCAAAGATCACGAATAATGGCGATGCGGGGAAAAGTTTTATTTTCTTTTATGTTATGGGAATAGAAGAATTTTAATAGTATTAGGGTTTTTAATTTAACTTTGAATAACGCAATTTTGCTATAGAAATATTATAAGAATTTATAAGAATTAACTTAGATAGTAGCTACCAATCTACCAGTTATATTGGTTAAATAAAAATGTATATAAAATTATACAAATTAGATAACTACCGTCTATCAAAGGCCATTAACAATCACGAATACGTAGAAAATAACGAATACTAAAATTTTATAGTCATTTAGATTCTAAAGCAATGTCAGTTAGGTCAAATCTATCATCATCTATATATATAAAATCGAAAGTCATCACGAAATCTCAGAAACTACATGTGCTGGGAATCTCAAATTTTGCATAGGAGTAATTTATAGGACGTAGGTGCACACTAAGACAGAAATTTGCAATATTCAACTTCTAAGGGGTTGTTTTTGGGGTCGAAAGTTTGTATGAAACTTCGTTACTACAAATGCTAGGAGTCTCAAATTTTGCATGGACGTCACTTATAGGACGTGGTAGGTACTCATGAAGACAGAAATTAATAATAACGTAGTTCACGCAGGCAAAACTGCGGGCGGGCCGCTAGTATATACATATATATAGGGTTATACAATTGTATATTATTCTATTTCTGTAATGTAAATCAACCAAGTGCACCTCAAATTTATATGGACATTTGCACCTGATGTGAAATTATCCATATAAATTTTAACATACACATTTATGCCCCTACGCCATATCTAGCTTCAAATATTGATTAAAATAATTGTTATAATAAACGTTATAATAAAATTTTACTATGCAAAATATGAATACAATGATATAAACTTACCTATCCACAGTAATAGCAACCAGAGTAAAGACACCTGCCGATACAGTCAAGTTCGCAGTAAAGTTGCTTGCAGTACAGGTAACAGAACCGAATGGCAAATGCTCTGTGACTAATTTTCTTATAATTCATTCACCTTACCTGTGTCCTACGGAGTCGGCTCCGAATATGTATACACATAGTTTTGCATGCTTCCATAATAACCTTATTAATTGTCAATGTAAACCTATTGAAAAAGTAGATTGTGTAACTTACCTGGGTGTTAAAGT
>JAEBDU010006905.1:0-11656 GCA_016802625.1 Heliconius numata | reverse complement strand
ACGAGTTTTCCTACGCCATTAATCCTTAAAAATACTTTAAAAGCATTATTTATTCGACACGAGTAATCTTATTGGATATTCTAATTAAGTAATTTCATTGCCAAAAAAATATTTAATAAATTTCTACCAACCTTCGTTAGTACAAGAAGTATTGGAACTTCGCCAGAGTATGACCCAAGATATCTACGACTGCTATTTTGTTCCGTAAAATTTTTCAATCTCGTCGTAATATTTCTTAATAGATTTTGAAAGATGTCGTTACTTGTGAGACTTTAATTGAATATCGATAGGAACTTAGTGTCAACTCGAGGCTTCAATCAAATTGTATTTGAGGGTACATCGTGAATTCGCTGAGAAAATAATTGGGCTAAGACCCTCTTTGAGAATGAAAATCAGTTTTGATGTTCAAAGCTTATAAAGCTATCGATTTTAACAGATAAATAAATGTTATTATATTAGTTTATTTACAAAATTATAAATTAGAAAACATAATATTCTCTATTTTTTACCCTCTTTACATTTCCACATTATTCAGGAACTTTCTAGAGAGTAGAAAGACAGAAAATAGAGTAGGTTATTTCTTAAGAAAATGCAAGATATGAAATTAAAAACAGTATTTTTTTTTTGTTGTTACAAAAGTAGAAATAGCACAGTGAACAAAAATGTAAACTTTATGTAACTTTGAATTTGAATGAAATTCTTTTACTATTTAAAATATTTTAAGCTTGCTTCTCAAGTAGTTCCAAAGAAATCTTTATTTTCTACTATAATACGTATAATTTTCAACTAACTGCAATCTTGTTACGTAATAAAGCTTTCCGCTTTACTTACTCTACCATAAAAGACGGAGAAAAGAAACCACGGAGGCCTTAAATCGCTTTAAAAATGTAAGTTTCATACATTTTGTTTCAGGTTATATTTGACACATTGTATATATTTTCTCAGAACAGTAATTTTGACATAAACTAGGAAAATAATACAATATTTTTGATATTTACAATGTATATTGGAATAAAGTTTTCCTAAGCTCGTAAAGTTTATTACTTTATGTCACGGAAAGAAAACGGTCTTAGAACATTAGTTTCCACCTAGTATACAAGTACCATTTGCAATAAGATGAAAATAAATTAATGCCTAATTCTAGAACTCGTTTTTAATGATATTTTCTTAATGAATTTATTATTAATATAAATCAAAAAAGCTATTTTTTACAGTTTCCCTTAATAAATTTAATAAAATTGAGATGGGAATATATTTACATGAGTAAGTTAACATCTAATTTAATAATATTTTTTTGAAAGGAATCCTGTTATTTTATATATAAACAATGAAATAAGTTCAAATAAATAAGAAAACAAAACTATGAAGAGATAAAAAAAAAGTTAAAAGTATTAAATAAACTTTTCCATTAAAACAATTCATATGAACTTAAGTTCGTTTAAAAACTTGTTTTAGACCAAGATATTAGTAAATTTATTTATTGATCTACACAAGATTTAAAATCGTATAAATTGTAATAACGTTAAAAATAAACAAAATATAAAAAAAAATCACAATAATTGCTATTTTCTATAAACTGTTAAATATACAATATGAGCTTTAAACCGGTCTAAAGGACCTTACCGTAGGCCTTATGTGCTACGTCCCGTAATAACGGCATTAGGGTCCTCTTGTGAGCTATGAGCTATGGCACGTGATCCATCATCAAGGGAGGTAAGAAATGTGATCCCAATCATTCTTGAAAGCTACCGTAATAGAGATGAAATATGAGAACGTTTCGTGATATCATCTTTTCTATTCTTTTATTGTAATGTTCAACTACCTTATTATCTGTGTACCTTTTTCCTTAATATTTTTTTAGCTTTACGCTGTATACCGCACATAGCGAGGTAGGTAGAGGGAACCTGGGAACCTAGTGTTAAGAGACTTATTAAAACATTTGTCTGGCAGAACTCGCGTGTCGAGGCAAAGCGCATCGTTGAGTTCTACCACTCAATACGAAATCCCTCCAGAACTCTGCAGAAAGTGGGGAACGGAGTGCTTTAACACTAGGTTCCCTTTGCCTACCCTGCTATGTGCGGGATACAACGTGAAGCTGATTTAACTATTATATTTTGTTTCAATCACATTTTAATAAACTTTCCAAGCGTGGTTTTGGTTCTAATTAAGTTTGTTATTCCAACTGAAGCTTGCTAAGGCGATTATTATTTACACGGTTAAATTATCAAAGGGAAAATGTAAATTGACAGCGACGTTAGTTTAAACCTAACTTCAAAACACTGTTCATTTACTAAATTCCATTGGAATCAACGCAAAATTTGGCCAAATTTAGGTTTAATACTGTCAAAAGGTTTAACTTTGGCATTTAATATAGCATATATTGTTATTCATATGTAAAAATAGAGCAAATTTATTATTTATTTGTTACGTTATGGCCACGTGGTGCATTTGTTAGAAGTATTCATAGTTATTACTAACGATCCGCTCGCGGCTTCGCCCGCATGGACTGTATAATTAATTTACTGATTTGCATTACTTTCGTTTTACTATATGCATTGAAAAGTAAAATTTAAGCCAATTCAATAAAACAAACACTTAATTTTAAGGGGAGCTTGAATCATTTGTTCCTATTAGCTACCAATAACCTTTCTTATATACATATATTCCACGTACAGACACTGATCCATTACAATTTTATTATAAGCTTAAAAAACCCTAAGCTTCATTAAATTAGTTTATAATTGTCCCTGAAAATAAAACGAAATTTACTAATTATTTTGTCGCATACAAATTTAGGTAGAGAAACGGCTGTGTACTGACCATACCATGTTGGAATTTATCTCCTACACATAAATCTCTTGTAAAAGCCAACGAGGCGGTTTGTAGCAATTATTGTTTTATCTGTAATCCTAAAATGGTGGTTGTTAGAACATAGCATTACATGGCAATTCAAATAAATTTTTAGTACCTAAATGAGGCTGCCGTGGCCCAATGGAACAGCTTTTCTGGGTTCGATTCCCACTCGTCAGAATAAATTACTTTTATTTCCTCCTTCCGGAAAGTGGAACACGGAATGTTTCTACACTAATTTTCCTTTGCTTACTATATGTAGGGTACAACATGAAGCTAAGAAAGATAAGTGAGTTTATGAGTGTATGTAAAAGTATTAGATATGAGTAAAAAATATTCCAATTTCAGCCGGAAAATGCCTATAATTTCTATTTATAATATCTTACATCATAATAATAAGAAATAGACATAAATAATATTACCTCGACAACCCTTACCAATTTCCTCCACCGTCTTCCGTTAGGGGACGCGTGCCGGTGACATCGAATTACGAGTGTATGTCACATCTGACATGGTATTTGACCTGAAGGTATGCTACAATTTTGACTCTGATGATATTTCTGTACAACTCTATGCTTTAATTTTTCTTTTCAATATATTCTTTTGTATATATAGTAGGGTAGACAGAGCAAAACTGGTGTTAAGACACTCCGTTATCTCTTATTTATACCAATTTAAGGAGATGTCTTTGATGATTGGCGTTTTTTGAAAATTGTAGGTACTGCCAGAGCGGGGATCGGAATCGATCCCACAATCATTGCTTTTTCAGTTGGACCCTGTGCTAAAATGGTCTCATATATTTATATATTAATTTCCAAAAACAACTTAAGTGTTTTAATATTCCATTATTAATATATCTAAATTGTGTATGTAATGTCTATTATTACCTCCGAAAAAAAAACTAATAACTTTAGCTTAAATTTACCTGAAATAGATTGCTGGCAGCGATAAAGCCTTTCTAACTTTCGTTTTCACGTTTTCTTTAGTACGTCTCTAATCTATAATATTTTCTGCCAGTCTGTTCATGATAGCCGGCTGATTTCCCAAAATGTTCGTATAATTACATGAAATTCAATTATCTTTACTATGTTTTTTTAGAAATAAATAAAAATATAATATTAATGAATGGCTTCTACAGGAAACCTTCAATCAAAAACCTTAAGAGCTTAAAAACTCATGTCGCTTGAATACTAAAAGTAACAAGGAATTAAATGAAAATTTGGTAAAAAAAACCTTTTAAAATGCTTATAGATTCACTTCTAATAAAAATATACCATTAGTATATTTGTTATAAATTGAAATCGATCCATCTTAAAACCTGTCAACCTTAATCCGATTGTTATAAAAGCGATTTTCTCATCACACCTCACCCCAGCATCCCGTAAACCCGAGATGCCCAATTTGGTGCGTTAGTACATGAATCTGTCTCTCGGAGAGCAGACGTATCCCAACTTTGACGATTTGCCGCCAATTTTTACGTAGAAAATAGAGTGTTTTCTAATTATCATTTAAAATATCTATAAAAAAATTCATAGAGCAAGAATAATAGGTGTTTCTGTCAGTGTATGTCAAAATGGATATTAAATTAGTGCTTTTGAACTGAAACACGTTAGTTCGAAAATTTTGCCAGATTTTCTGTTTTCCTTCGTATGTTTCTGTTTCCCTTAAAATTATTACGAAATAATACAATGTGAGTAAATAGACATGTGCGTGATAAAATATAAGTGTAGTGTAAGTGTTAGTGGTCGGAAATGAATAGACTGGAGAGTTCACCAAATGACAAGGACGATGAGAGTGTGCGAGGTAACTGTACGAAGCAAAACAAAATATTGGGTGCGTAGAATAGAATAGAATAGAATAGAAAAATAGAAAAAATAGAAAACTTTATTGCACACATAAAATAAATATATAGAAAGAACAACATAAATAAAATTGAAAGAAAAACACGTATGTAAAGGAGGTCTTATTGCTTTAAGCAATCTCTACCAGACAACCTTTGAAACATTACGGATAAATATTATTAAGATGATATAATATTTATTATAAGGAGGAAATTCGTGGCGCATGGTACAAGCGTACGACTCTGGCTGACAAACACGTCAGGCTGTAGGTTTGATTCCCAGTCAAATAAATTAAATATTTAATGTTTTCATTTCCGTGCTCTGATAAGTGGTTGTTTTTTTTAGATTTACATTGTATGCCACACATAGCAAGGAAGGCAGAGGGAAACTCGGCAACCTAGTGTTAAGACCCTCTTTTTTCCACTTTTCGCATAATTCTGGAGAGTGGCGGAACTCAACGCCACGCTTTTTCTAGCCAAAGCGGAGAAATGAAAACAATTCAATTCGCTGATTGGAGCTTGAAACCACAACCATTGCGCTACAGACAGGCAGTAAAACAAATATAAATAAACTCGTATACAAAAAAATACTTTAAAAATGATTGAGCTTTCACTTGGTTGTAGAAATGAATCTTTAAATTAGATTACTTAAAAAGCAATTTCAGCTAGATTAAGAGATGTAAATAACATTTATTTATAATAGCTTTAAGTATGAATTCAAAAGTATGTAAAGGTCATGGTGTGGGTTGGATTTCCACTCGGCATGATTATATTTATTTTCATTTCTTCACTCTTGAGTTGCTTCACTCTCCACACGATGTCTCGAAGTTGTTGCAAGTTGGGAACGGAGTGTCTTAGCACTAGATTCCCTCTTACAAACCTCCTATGCGAGAAGAATTTTAAAAATATAAAATACATAAACCTAATTTAATATTTTATATTATATTTATAATTTACAAAAACAAAACAATATAAAAATGAAATTAAATACCGCATTTTCACTGATATTTCTATTAAAAGGTTGATAGTTGGTTCATTGTTTACCATAAATATTCAGGTCACGATTTACTAGAACCGGCCTACTTGTTGGTCCCACAAAGTTTGCTCTAACATACAATTTCTATAAAACCCATGTTCCCAATTACTTAATAATTATAAGCAGCATATATATACTAAACCAGTAGTGGCGCAGGGGTAGAAGCGTGTGACACGGTATGGGTTCGATTCTCATGCGAAGAAATGAAATATTCCATATTTGCTTTGTTGTCGAGGCAAAGCGCGGCGTTGAGTTCTGCCACACAATGCCTTCTATAACATTTTTTCTTCTATATCTTCCATGTACAGTTACCGATCCCGATAAGGTTTCAAATTACTAGAAATGTGAAGTTAAAGCTTTTTATTGAAAATATTACTTTAATTAACTGAATTTATACTCCGCTGCTTTCATTTTCACAAAATATGGGGAGCTTTGAACTCTAAGCACTCTTGCAAGTCAATTTCTCTCAAATTGGTTACTAACCGCAGTACGTTTCACAGTAGCCGCTGTAATAGCGAATATTGCCGATATTTTCTTTTATAAAATAACTTTGAAAGAAGTGAAACATGAAAATATGCTTCGATTTCTATTTTAAATGAAATAATAATTTAAATTGATGTTACTTGTTAAATATACTTAGGCTAGAAAACCTCTCGTCGTTAGAATCGATTATAAAGAAAAATCGTTTGATATCTACTATTAGAATACTTTTAATTTTTTTTTAATTCAGTTATATCTGAGGCGTCGCGTTTTTAAATAGAAATATATTTTTTAAAATGCTATTCTACACTTAGGAAACGAAAATACTTTTCTTAAAAAATGTATCAAACTTTGACCACAGCTAGCTTTGAATCCGTGCCTAGCCAGAAGCGTGTAACTGTAAACATGACAGATTGTGGGTTCAATTCCCACTCGAGGAAATATTGGAAATATTAAACATTTTCCTTTTTTCGCTCTAGTATCGACGCAAAGAGCGCGGCGTTGAGTTCCACCACTCAATACGCAGTGCCATCAAAATTCGGCGGAAAGTAGCGATCTCAGTAAAGCTTAACACTAGGCTCAGCGGGAAGCTGAAAAAAATTGACATTGACATATATTTACCAAATTTAAATATACCTAGGTATAATATAGATATATATTACATATGTACATAGAATATGTAATCGCTCCAATGTAGCGTTACTGAGATGAAGCAATCCTCTTGGCGATTCGATTAATCCCGAAACCGTATTTGCGACTACAGTTTGCTATTGGGAAATCAACTGTGACATTGCTGGGAAATGAGAAAAGTGATGGCCTAGACCCCACAGAGTATACTTGTTATCTACTTGTGAAGCATTTGTGTTGTTTTCTTTTAAACACAATTTTTGACAAATTTCATTGGTTTTCTAAAAATATTATATTTGTTTATAAAATTGTGGGTTCGATTCCCACTCGGGGACCGAATTACTTCATTTTCCCTTTGGGTTAACAATAGCGCGGCGTTGGATTCCGCTACTCATCACGCAATGTAGTGAAAATCAAGCAGAAAATGGGAAACAGTGTTTTAACACTAAATTGGCTCTACCTACACAGAGGTATCCATATGATAATCGGTGTCATAAATAATGCAAAATAAATTTTATCTACTATGCCTTTATGGAACTGTAGCCTTTGAGTGATAGAAGTCAAAGCCTTAACTTGTTACTAGAAGAAGAAAATGAAAATATATCACTCCACCGTATATCCCTCCAAAACCCGTATATATCGCGCTTTAATCAGACGCTACGCCGTTGTGCTACGGCGTTGTGCTACGCCCTTTATATTTTTGCTACAGCCTGTTATTCTTTTGAAATTAATTTGATTTGAATCCTTGAAAAGAAAGAAAGAAATATCTTAAGTAAAGTAAAGATTTCATTCCATTTACGTACATACATATGAATCAAGCAATTGCATTAACTTTAATGAAATATCTTGCCTCTCTTAGCTTTAATGTAGTAATGTAATTATTTAGAAGAAACCTCTCAGTGAGTGCTCTTAAGTGACTACGTCGAAAAGGACGCGAATTACTTTAAAAGTATTTTTGAAAATCAAATTAAATCAAAATAGCTTCACGCTGTATCCCGCAGCAGGGTAGGCAGTGGGAACCTAGTGTTAAGACTTTTTCCCACTTTCTGTTGAATTCTGGAAGCATTGCGTGTTGAGTGGCAGAAGACACCAGAGCGAAGAAATGGTAATATAAACGTAAATAAATATTTCATTTCCTCGAGTGGGGGTCGAACCCACAACCGTCGTTACAGTCACACCCTTGTGCCGCTGCGCCACGATAGCCTCTAATAGTATTTTGAGTACTATAAACTTTAAAGAATTTGCAATAAAATTATTTGCTATTGCAATGTGGCAATTTCCCACTTACATGGCCTTTTAGCCTCATGTATCCGGAATTTAGTAGGGTAGGCAGATGAAACGAAATACGAAACCACTTTTTCCACTTTCCACCACTTTTTTCTTTTTCACTTTCAGCCCAATTTTCTAAATATTATCTTATTTCTAGCTTCAACCTCTTTCGAGCATATAAGAGTAGGCACAGGTAACCTAGTGATAATTCTGGAAGCTTCGTGAACTGAGTGGCGAAACTCAACTTTACGCTTTGCATCGTTGCCAAAGCGTGGAAATGGAAATAATAAATATTTCGTTTCCTCGAGGAGAAATCGAACCCACAATCTGTTACGCTTACAGTCGCACGCTTGTGCCTCTGCACTACGACTGGCCTCAAACTAGCCTCATTATCCAGATTTAAAACTAAAATTAAAACTAAATTTTAAATTAATTTTATAAACATAAACTATTAACAAGGATGAAACTCGTATCTAAATAATTAAACTTTTATGTATGTAGTATTAAGAGGATAACGTTTAAGGACATCGTGGTGCAGAGGCACAACGTCTAACATTAAATTTGATGGTTGTGGGTTCGATTCCCACTCGTAGAAATGAATTATTATATCGTTCTGATAACTAGACAAAGCACAGTGTTGAGTTACGCCACTACACATGCAATAAATGTTATAAAAATCAACTTTATAATAAGATGCGTATATCCAATAAATATCGTATAACATTTTATTATAGCATAATTCCTTTGATCTCGACATTCATATAAAGTGCTTGTAAGAGCGGATATTCAATAAGTCAATTGTTTTCCGATATTTATAATTGCCTTAACGACCTTTGAAGAATAATTTTACATTTCCTTATAAAAAGGTAATAAACCTTTGTAATTTTATTTTCAGCATCACTCTGTATCCCGCATGTAGCAGGGTAGGCAGCGGGATACTAGTATTACACATTTGTCACCAAGTTATAAGGCATTGTGCGTTGAGTGGCGGATTTCAACGCCGCATTTTACCTCGACACCACAGCCAAGAAAATGAAAATATGAAATATTTCAGTTCATCGAGTGAAAATCGAACCCACATAAATGTAATGTATTTAATTTAAGGCCGTCTAGACAGAGCGTCTAATTGAAAACAAGACTGGGTTTGTCGTGTTAAGACATTCCGTTCCCTCTGCCTACCCTGCCGTATGCGGGATACAGCGTGAAGCTGATTTAATTTAATTTTATTATATAAATACGAATAAAAAGCTAACAAATATAAGAGAAAACATAAATTCAAACAATAACAATATTATAGCATTGGGAATGGGAACTATAACTTTTGGCGACAGCAAATTTATAACTTTGTTTGCAAAATATCCCCGTTATTTTTTCCTGTTTGAACAGAACAACAAGCTTATAAATAAAATGTATTGAGGAACAGGGAGGAAATTGTTTTGGCGAAATTTATTGTTAGTCACGTACATTTTAGGTAGTTCTTGTTTATAAAAATATAAGTATATCGGCGAAGTCGATTATTTAATAGTTGACAGTCGTCAAAACCAGATGGCGTTGCTTGTCACTTTGACGTGACACCGTTGACATCGTTGAAAATCGCATAAAACCAACCGCACGGACGTACGCTCAGTCGAGGCTCTACCACGGCTCGGAGCACTACTCGTGCTCCACCGCTGGCCAACCTCGACTACTTCAATTACAAATGTGGTTAAGACCTATTTGCAATTATACTGGGCTGGAGCAGTGAAAGGCGAGTGTTAGTACTGTAAAGGGACCCTTAAGCCTACAGTTGTGGTCACAAGTCCACGGCACTGCTCCAAGCTTCACGTCAAGAGTAAGATAACATTTCTTATAATTACCACGCCCGAATACCCACGTCTAATTAGAAGTACGATGTCGGTCATATCTGTCTACATCAGAAGTGGAATCGGCCTCAACCACCTTATTTGCCGACATCATAAGTGGGATCGGAACAAGCTCTGGTCCCAATCACCTTAGTCTCCGACAAATATTTGTAATACTTAGTATTTAATAATGTTGTTTCTTTATCTACAAAAAGGAGAACCGACTGATTATTCTTCTCCATTTATTAATCATGATTGTTTTTTCCTATGGCTAGCTGATTGTAATATTGGATTCCAGATAAGAAACGAAAGAAACTATTTGCAAAAAAACTCGTATGTGGTAAAAATTATATTTTTATGTCAGTTAAAAATAAAAATATGACGGAAACATCCATTGCCGTGCCAATAATATTATGATATAAAATATTGGCATAGCATACATTCTCTATTGAAATATGGAAATGTGTCATCGAATAGAAGGAAAATATGATTATAAAACTTCGACGTCTTTGGCGTTTTACGTACATACAACGAGCTTTGTATGAAAAATAAAGTTTATTATTAGAGATAAATAAAAAGGATTCTCTCCTCCAGGATTCGGCGGAAAGTGGTGAAGTAAAGTGGCTTAATGGGAATGGAGTGCCTTAACACTAGGTTCCCTTTGCCTATAATAATATAAACTCGATAATATAAATCCATATAGAGTCCATATTAATTAATTTAATAAATGTATGTTAAATATAACAATATATTTATTCAAAGAGCTTACGTCAGGATCGTGACTTGGTTAAAGTAATCCATTAAGGTTCATTAATACTTCGTGAGTCGTTCGTGAGTTAAGTTTTAATTTTTGCAACATCCTACCAAACAAAGATTAAAAACCAATATCATCGTCATCGTTAGATAAACCTGTTTTTTTTTTAATTATGAGAATTAAAGACTAGTTGGAACTACTAAAACTTTTCAATACCATCAATTAAATATGTATTAAAAGGTTAAGAATATTATAAAAATGCCTACTTTCAAAAAAATAAAGAGCAAAAAATCTGCTTCAGTCTTTGAGTTCAACCACACAATACCTCGAATGAGGACGGAATGCGGAGTGTCCTAGCACTATCTTCTCCAATGCTGCAGAATTAATATATCAAGCTGGTAACTCTGCATACTACATTTTTTCCAAAAAAAAAAAACAGTTTTAAGTGAAATTTAAATTTGATTTTGTAAGAAACATTCAACTATAATCTTTCACATTAAAAGAATTTGTAGAATGTAGACCAAAAAAAAAAAGAAAAAGAAAACCTTTCTTTTATCTTTACTTTTCGCAACCAAGGTAATTTTGTTTTTAGGCTCTGCTACTATGCACCCTCGTTATCTTCTAATCACATAATCAACGAGATCTTTGTTTAGGAATCCCTTTTATCAAATAAATGTTTCTAATGCTAGGCGTTAAATATACACATTAAATCTCAGTTAATACTGTAGAATTGTTTTAATTTAACGTGTTCGATTGTATTTTATATTTGTAATAAAAAAGGCAAAGCGCGGCGTTGAGTTATGTCACTCAACATGCAGTGTTTGTTGACATCGTTTATATTGAGTGACTCCTAAATAAGTATTTTCTGTGTTTTCGGACTACCAAGTTTTATACGGTAGTCCGTAAGCAGAGTTAACCTTTAAGTATGGACGTCGGGTCTCACAGACCCATGTGGGTCT